>JAPDSC010087650.1:42359-117372 GCA_026290005.1 Latrodectus geometricus | reverse complement strand
GCACCGAGCCGGTCCCGAACGTGCCGGATTATCGGACTTCTACTGTATTTGTTTTACGGATGCTCGCAGCACTAAGTCGTTATCTTCAAGTTTGATATCTGACGTAAGAAATTAAAAAAAAAATGCATAAAAGCAAGATTTTAGGGTTTTTTTAAATATTTAGTTCGTGATGATAAAAATTGTGTCTGTGGGTCCCTTTATTAGGGATCAGTCTATAGTTCGTAAAATTTTGAAAGTTGTAAATTAGAGGTTCGTAAAAATAAAAAATAATAAAATAAAAGTCTATTGTACTTAGGGAAATCCCGCCATGTGCATTTTTGTAAGCATAAATGTAATTCCTTTATTGAAATGGGACACACAATGTGTTTAACTGTTACACAAGGTAAATACACATGAACAAGGTAAAAACACATCTACATCATTTGTGGCAATATAATTCCGCCTTATGTTTTTTCGATAACTTATTTCCTCCCTTTCCAAATAATTTTTTTTTAATTTCTTAATGCCACTATCTTATGTACTCTATATATAATTTATTGTGAATAAGTTTACTCATTACTGCTAAACTTTTCTTTTTCAGCTTGTATTAAATGATGGCATCAAATTGATATTATATTTCATCGTAACTACTTTATCATTAGTCTCCATAGGAAGATGTAATTACAGGGTAGCAGCTCGTATTATAGGATCAGTAAGTTTGCCTATTTCTTTCTCGGAGTAAACATTTATGTGACACCTTGTTTTAACAAATACTATGTCCACACCAACTGTCTTAACTTTTAAATGTGTATGAAACTCCATAAAATAAGAAATTGATAAAATGATATAAAAGTATGCAGCTTTTTAAGATAAATGTTTTTTTTTTACTTACATATGATTTTTGTAGTGTTAATTCTTATAAATGAAAGTTGTTTTAAGCACATATACCGTTATATATTATATATAGTTTTGGAATTAAAGTTTATTAAAATTCAGAAAATGTAGTAAATTGATTTTTCAAGTGAAGCATTTCATTATTACTTTTTTTTTTTTTTTTTTTTTTTTTTTTTACTTTCGAGAGTTATTGGTTTAAAGATCAACGTTTAACAAAATTATTCAATTTTTGTTTATGTATACATGATGTACCCCTACATTTGATTTCGTTGTTAATTGAGAATAAAATTAATTATTGTTGAATGAATGATTACATATGACTCTTTACATATTCCACAAATCGGTGAAAAAAATAACAAGCTTAACATTCAAGATCTTGTACGATATGTAGGCTTGTGATATTTAAAATCGATAATTTTTTTCACATGGTCTAAGATATCAAGTCAATATCTGTTTTATTTCGCTATTCCTTCACTATATTTATTCACAGTAAAATATTACAATTTTATGTAAATAAATATTACAAACATGTAATGTAACTAAAAATTGGTATATTACTTTACATCAATATCTGCTTGTAGTTACATTGATATTTATATCAAGTTCTCAACTAAAGGATTAATGTTTTAATATTCTTAGGCATTCTAAAATATAATATAAATTGAAGGCCTCAGACCAATTATCTATCTTTTGAAAAACTAAAAGTGCGTTCAACCAAACAATCAAGATTTGTATTTTGAAGAGTTTTGAGATTTTCTCTTTTGCAGAGTTTGAATACTTCCTACAATCTATGACAAGTTCATTGTAGGCTTCATTACTGGGCACTATCATTTCAAGAAACACCTTCATACAATGCGACTTTTAAACAGGAACCAATTTGTAGGAAATGCCACGCAGGGGTAGAATCAACTCATCATATCCTATATGAGTGTGATGCTCTTACCCTTACAAGATTCACTACTCTAGGTAATCCATATCCTAAAGAGTTACAGCTAAACTCCATTGAGGGCCTATCAAGCTTTATAAACAAAGTAGGGGACTCAAGACAATGGAACTAGGAAAAATTGTGCTTGGAGCATGGTACAAAATGCAACAATGCAGAGGTGCCACGTATCTGATAAGCTCAAGAAGATGATGATGACAAGTTCTCTTGGAAAGTAATTCAGTTGATAGAAACTTTATTGTATAAAAAGATAGGCATATTCAGTCTCGTTGTACAAGAAAATTCATAAGAGTCTGAATTGTCAAGAAATTTTATTGTCTCTAAAACTACGCTTGCCAGACATCCTGGTTTACAGACAAAATTCCGGTGTCCCGATCGGCTTACTCAAGCTACTTCAATCCCACTAAAAGTTAAATCGGCTACTTCAAGTCCCACTAAAAGTTAAATATGATTTTATAGATGATCAAGCAGTTTAAAAATAATTGTGAAATATAATTTAAAATAATTACTTTGTCATTTATTTCTGTATTGTATGAGAAGAGTGAAAACTATAGAAGAATGATGATCTGCTAATAAGTTATATAGTCGTCGTATCTTCAGGCCTTGACAACCGTAATTATGCGCGAAGTTGTGCTTGCTAAAAGGTATTTGTAATTAAATTAGGAACAATGGAATGAAGAAGAGACTACCAAAGATGGGTTATTTCAAGTGAAGAAAAAAAGGTAGTCACATAGCAGCTCCCAATTGGATCAAGATTCTAAAGTATGCCTTCTACTCACATTAGCATTACTTGAGGGAGATATTTTCTTTGATGAATAACACATGATTGATGAAAAAAATTGCGGATAATGGCTTGATGGCAAAATTAAAGTTGGTAAAGCTTGTGAAGCTTTTTACAAGATTAAAAGTAAGAAAGACTTTCTGAAAGAAATTCTGGTCAGTGATAAGTACATAAAAATATTCCTCAAATTTTTATTCTTTAAAATTCTTATCATTTCGGCAACTCATAAATAATTCTTAGACTCCCAAGATTGAAGACGCAAGCAATTGTAGGCTTCATTACTGAGCACTATCATTTCAGGAAACATCTTCATACAATGGGACTTTTTAAACAGGAACCAATTTGTAGGAAATGCCACGCAGGGGTAGAATCAGCTCATCATATCCTATATGAGTGTGATGCTCTTGCCCTTACAAGATTCACTACTCTAGGTAATCCATATCCTAAAGAGTTACACCTAAACTCCATTGAGGGCCTAAGTAGGTGACCCAAGACAATGGAACTAGGAAAAAATTGGGCTTGGAGAATGGTACAAAATGCAACAATGCAAAGGTGCCACATATCTGACAAGCTCAAGAAGAAGAAGAAACTCATAAATATTAACGAGTAGGAAATAAAATATTTAGGTTTATATGTGGTTGTGTCCTCTATCATTAATCCGGGTTTAGGATCCTAATTAGTTCCATTTATTCATAGCAAAGCGAATAGACAATTTTCTAAAGTACTCTAAATCCCACCAAACGTGTGTACCCTTGAATGACCGTGATGCAGGGAAGAGGAGTATTCCGGTGTACCATCAAGCCTATTATGTTGACAGTTTTTGTAATTATCAATTTTTACCAAAAAATTGTTATTAATTTAAATGACAACGCTTACTCAAAAACATTTAATTTTATATAGTATTTATTATTAAGAATTTAGTTAAGCTATTTATGTTCATTATTAGTAATAAAAAAATGGTTTTTTTGTAATTACCGCACTAGAAGGATTAATTGTCAAATGTCTCAAAAAGAAGTTTATGGTAACTTAAATTATTTCGAACATTTCCATGTGTTTCGATATACAAATTTATTAGATGATTATTTATTCATTTGGAATTTAAGTCGAAAGAAATATGTACCTGAATTTTGTTTTTTAATGCATTCCTGGAGTTTGTAAAATGGTGGCACTTTTAGCGATTTGCAGAATTACGGAAAATTACTGTAAAACCGAGAACGGGAACTCTCTAGTGAAAGCATCAACAAAGATCAGGATTTTTTTAAGAGTGATATTAATCCTATGATCAAATTGTATTGTTTTAATAATCGCATAAGTTTTTCCCTATATATAGCATGCTAATATTAGATCAACACACTGGATATGTACAATGTCATTATGAAAACAATCGCTGTACATATTTTTTTCCTCCGAAAACGTGACAAATTTCCCTAATAGGATACACTTAATGTATTTTAAATTTAACCATTTTGCATTCTGCGAATGGTTGTGTGTGAATATTTTACTTTCTTATTTTTATAACAGTATAAAAAAATAATTTCATGTAAAGTTGTTCAAATGTAAATGAATCTTGTGTCATCATGAATAATTTATAAATGTTTCCACGAAACATTTCAAAAACAAAAAACAATTATTTTACTAGTTATATTTCTCTCTCTTTTTTTTTAAACCATAAAATGGTTGTTTCTTTCATTACACAGCTGAGATCATGTGTACGTCACTTTATTTTACTTATGATTGGTCAGTGAGTTAAACAAATAATTGTTTTCACCAATAATGTTGAATATACAATTTGGTCAACCTATCAAAAACAAGTAAATTTGTCAGTGTGATTAGCTTTTCAGTGAACAGTTGGAAAAAAATTTTTAAACAATATCTTAGTGGGATGGGTTATTTTATATATTATTGGAGATTTGTCTCTCTTGATACCGCTATTAAAATATATTTATTAATCATTAAGTAAAGATAAATTGGTTTCGTGTAGCATGTAAAGCACATTAAATATTAATATTTGATTGTTTATGCAAGCAATAAATAAATCATAACATCCACTTTATGGTTAGTCTACATCGGCAAAGACAATTTAATTTTTTTTTTAAAGTTCAAATCGATGATATATATCTCTGAATTCTCTTTTATATCTATAGACATTTAAATTATTTTTAAAGTGAAATTTTTCAGTTTCGTTTTGTGTTTAACATTTGATGTATTTATTTCTTAAGCGATGGCCATAAATGATTTCAAACAAGATTCTATGGAACATCACAAAAAAGCACAGAAGTATTCAGTCATAGATTTTTGGGTTAATCTGTGCTTTAGGTCCCCTACTTCGCCAACTCATGAATTTGAAGCGTTTTCTCGAGCAGGTTCAATAATTATTCGTTTGTTTTAGCCTTTTCATTGAAAGCTAATTAAATTTCACTTTGAAATAGCGGTAGAATTTCCGCCATGGCATCGGTGTTCTTGAAAACGCGCCAAGGAGGGGACATAAAGCGCATTTTCACCGATTTTTGTGTAGAATTATGCGATTTGAATACTGATTATCGTCAAAATGTCCAAGCAAACTCCTTTTTTTATAATTGTGAATTTGTATCTTTTCATTATTTTATTAATTATAATAATTATAATATAACCTACGGAAATATTATTTACAAATATGCTTTTGTGACTTAAGATTTTTATTTCTATATAATGAAATGTTTGAGCTAAAAATTAATAGTAATTTGTTTCTTCCAGCTATTTGTATTTGGGACTTTTCTGGTGTTGATTGGTTTACTCTATACAGACTATTTATCGTGGCAGAAAAGCATTACCTCCAAGGAACACAGTAAAGAAATAGGAACGACGATTACTGAGTCATCACCCACCGTACTGACATAAATACTTTTAAAGTGCCAAAAGTCTCAGGAATCCTTATGGCTTATTTTATCTCCACTTCGACAAAACTTTCCTGCCAAACCATATAATTTTAAATTAAAAAAAAAAGCAGACTTTTGTTTATATTTATGCATATCTGTTTTGGAAATCGTGACTGTCTTACAATCCATTATGTACACCAACAATAAAGACTCTTACTTTCTAAAAATTTTATTAGTTTTGCAAGTAAAAATCACTTTACAGAATGTGCGGTCTTAAGATTAATGGAAGCGTTACAAAGAAAGCAAATAGAATCGATTATATGTAAGGATGTAGAAGCTGGTAAATTGTCTAAAAATGAATTTTTAGGTATCTTAAAAGTAATAAAAAATATTACGCTTAGAGATACCAAAAACTATTCTTTCAAAAACATTGTACATATCAACTAGATATTCAATGCTCGGTAATATTTGGCTCTATAATGATATTTGTGGAATCTAAATGAAATCAATATTGCATTAATCTATTTTATTGTCAACCTTAAAAAGTAACTGCGAGATTCTTTTCTGGTTGATTATTTCTGTTCCAATTGGGATTATGTCCCAAGTGCTCTTCCCAAATTTTACACCATCGCATCTCATTCTTAAATACCTTGAAAAATTAGGAAACCTGTGTAATTCATAAAATGGAAAACAGTAACCGAATGAATGGAAATTGGTGTAAACATTAATTAATTAATGTAGAAATTAGCAAGTGTTCTTCCACATTTACTTCTAAAGAAAGATTATAATGCTTCAACTATTCAGTATTTATCCACGTATTCTGCTTTTCTTTTCTTTACATTTTTGAAACCAAAATCAAACTTCTGTGTGAGTTCTCTTCTAAGAACACTTAGCAAATAATCTTGACAGCTAAAAGCTGTTGTAAGTTGTGTTTCTCCTTCGAAGAGATTTTGCCACTTCTAATTTGACACATTTACTGTAAAATAAAGATATAAGTATTGTCGGCGAAACTTCTTGACGGAAAATAAAAGATAAGCATTTATAAGTCATTTATCTTTAAGGATTATAAAAGTTTTATTGAATTATGTGACTTAATTAAAAGGAGTTCATAAACTGGATGAAAAAAAATTTCTCAATTTGATTAGAGTCTTTTTATTCTAAATGAGACTATAAATTAGCGCGAAATGATTGAAGAAAACCACACTATATGCAAAAATATCTAATATCAAACACTCTTCTAATATATACGTAAGATTATGCTTAATCTGCGTCGAGCTTATAGCCAAATGGTTATCGCTTTTGCCTTTGGTTCAATAATTCGTGAATTCGAATCTTACCTTGGGATTGGATGTTTGTAGTGATTCGGTATATACTTTAAATAGTAGGTCCTGGTCTTGGCATGCAAGCAAAAGATGACCTTTGAATAACAAACATACCAAATTAGAATTAACAAGAAAGTTCAAAACCAATGTGTGAAGCATTTTTGGAAACTTAATATACATTTCTGTCTCAAAGGCTTAGATAATACATAAATTCTAACAATTTCCGAAGAATATTGTATCAAATATCACTCACACACATAACTACTCTAATTAAGTTTTATTGCTTTTATACAATAAAAAAAATTGTAAATGACAAAAATTTCGGAATTATAATAAACACGCACACACATAATAAGCGCAATACTGTCGTCCTAACCCTTCTTTGCATGATTTTTTCTTTATTGGTGAAATAAATCAAGTTGATATAATTAATGTTCAAAATTAAAGGAAAAATGGTTAAAAAAATCTTAGTATATATTTATAGTATAAATTTAGCAAGAAACAATATGCTAAAAATTTCCATCATCATCCAAAGTTAGATCATTAGCTTAGTACTAAATAGAAGTAAAAGAGGAAAATAACAGAAACACGTGTTACAAACCTTTCTTCCACTCATTTTCAATTTTTTAGCAATAGAAACTCTAATATAATAAAGCAAAATTATAAACGAAATCATACGTTTATTGCAACTACAACAAACAGCGGAATGAGACAACTTTAAGCTCGTTTCACTGATAATGACACTTGTTTATTTTTGACAGCTATGTTTCTTTTTATGCAATGGACATTAAAAAGGTATCCAAACATGATCAACTTAAAGTGAACTTGTTCTTTTATATAATTTTTGGGCATTATAGGTTATGATGGAAATTTCCACCATTATGCAAAGAAGGGTTAAATTTTTGTTCTTTTTATTGACTCTAATGAAGTTATGCAGTTAATTACTGCCTACATTCTATTTCCATATAAGACAGACATTGAGTGTAAGCACTTGAAGAGATGTCGTTCTCGATTGGATTCCATGCCATTGCGGTATTTATGGTAACGAGCAGGCAGATTTGCTGGCCAAAAATTTCAGAGTAACCCTCGCGTATAAATAATATGATGAAAAATGCAAATAACATCTGGTTTATTTAGCGCTATTTTCTATAGCAATGCTATAAACTTAATATTTTTTTATTTAGTTTTGAATAATTTTGTTTAATGAAATGCTTTTTAATCTCAATTAACAGAAAAAGAAACAACTTCCTAAATTATTATAAACCTTGAAATGGGAGATTAAAAACTCATAAGTCTTTCCTTTCAAAAGTTCATGATCTTTATGACACTTACGATATTTCTACACACAGCCGCCAAGTTTCCTCACAGGAATTTAACTCTATTAAGATTCAAATAATGTTAGAGAACCCCCTGCACTTCGATTGTAATATTGATAAGCAATTTTCTATGCAGTTTGACTTAAAACCTTCTACTTTTGCTACTATACACTGCATATATTCTCTTGAAAGTTGTATACACAATAATGTGTTTCTCATCGGTTCTCAAGCTGCCCTTTTGTCACTTACAATATAAAGTATAATGAAATCGCACTAGTTCATTCCGTTAGATTGAAGTTAATTGAGTTTAAAAAGACTAGGAAAAGCATTGCCCGCCAGTGGAATCCCAGCCATTGTAACATCTTTGGAAACGAATAGGCTGATAAGCTTGCTTAAACATTATCTCTCATGTCAGAACCTGGCTCTGCCTTTGCATAACATCAAAAGAATCATTTACTGTAAATTAAAAAATAATGGAGTTTCCGTGTACAGTGATTCAACTGTAGACAAGAGGTGGAGTGTCTTACTCCAAAAGTAGTAGAATCCCCAGTTCCCAACTTCGATTTGTTTGAATTGCTTGTTTTCCTTTACTTACTGGACATGACTATCGACCGAAAAATTTTCATCTTAATGGAGTCAAAGATTCGTCTTTTTGCCCTCTGTGACAAAAGGAGAACATTGATGGTGTTCACCTCAGGGCCTATAGTTTTAAAGTTTCATCAAGACAAGTCTACGGACTCTAATTTGATGTAGGATTAAAAAATAAAAAGCATTTCAACCATTCTAAATTGCTGTGAAACTCTAAATTACAGACTAACATGCCTACTCTTTGAATAAATTTATGATAGAAATTAACATGCAAATAAAGTAATGCATATATAATAACATTGAATTAAAGAATAGACTTATAGTTATTGTAAACATGTTGAAGATTTTTTACTTCATTGCACAGAATTTTTGAAAAATAATAATAATTGATAAATGGTCAACAACATAAAAAGATAAAATGATCTACCTTATTAATGATACTAATGAATTATAAAGGTTTTTAAATGTGCGTTTACCCTGATTATTTATTCAGTGCATGTTTTCTACTACAATATTATGTAGGTAAAATTTATGGTTAGCTACTTATTAAAACTAAATACATTCTTCGATACTTACATTTGATTTAAATGATGATCTCCCTGCATGATGAAATTTAAGTTGAAAATTTAAAGTTGTTTTCAATATACCGATAATAATTGATGTCTGTATCAAAAATTTATCTATTCTATAAAAATATGTAGTAAGTAGTTTATCAATAAGTAGCTCAGCAATTAAATAATTTTTTGCAAAAAAATTCCTTTATTAAAAATTTTAATAAGGGAATTTGATATACTTCAGTGAAATATATCTATAAATCGAAAGAAAATTATTATTATAGTTTTCATGCTATAATAATATAAATTAAGGAAAAACCACAAAAATAACAATAGCGCAAAAAACTGCATGGAATTTAATGAAGCTTATGTACACTATAAACCCAATAGCAAGATACGAAATAGCATGAAAATAACTAGGAAATTATGGTATTTCCAAAATTAGCATATGTATACAATGAACAGTGTAAGTTTGGTATAGGAAAAATACCTTTAATATGAGGTATGATCCCCCCCGATAAATAATACAGCACATGCAACGATGTATGAAGCTCTGAATTATGTGGTCTATTGATTGTGTAGGAAGTGCGAGTCATTGTTCTTGCAAAGCAGTTGAAAGCGTGGCCAGCTGGCCACAGCATGCTCTCAGTTGTTTCGTGATCAAGATAAGTGTGAGAATTAACATTTCTATGGGAAATGACATGGAGGTCTATGTGTCCCAAAGAGATACCACCCCAAGAACAGACGCTGCTTTATCCGTATGCATCTCTTCCACTGATGTTTTATGGATGAAAACAAGTTACACGCTCTCTCCAAATGAAAATGCACCTACTTTCATTTTTGATGCTAAACCTGGACTCATCCTTAAAAAAACACCCCTCCTTGATCACGGGTCTAATGGACATGTTGACATATGCCCATTGCAAATGTTCCCACCAATAGCATGACGTGAATAGGACTCAAATTACTGGTAGCCTTTCTTAAAGACCATGTTTGTGAAGCCCGGTTGATCTGGATATCAGACTTTCGGAGTTAGTAGTGAGAGAGTATCTTAGTTCAGCCGGAGTTGTGGTTCTGTTAATTCTTGCACATAATAAAAAAATCGGTTATCAGTACTCGTGGTAGTGCTTGGCCGTCTTTGACCGAATTTTCTGGATGCAGAATCCGTGGTTAGAAATTGTTGTTAAAGTTTATAAATCACAGACATACTCACATTCAACCATCTAGTCACTCATATCTGCCTTTGTCCTGCCTCTAGTTTCCCAGTTGCTCGACATTGAAATTGTTTGTTCAAATGATGCCTGGAGATCACTGTTACAATTTCACTGTATCAGATTTCTCATCTCAGATATGCAATGACAATTGTCATCTTGCTCTGAGGCACCCATTTCAATGCGCTTCGCAAATGACGTATTCTGACAGCTGCGCCACTATTTTGCATAATGTCCAACTGATTAGCTCCTTTTACTTACCAATAAATTCAAATATGTTTATATAATATTATATCAAAACTGTTAATAATAATGTATCAAAAGTATTTTCAGTGATTTTCCTTAATTTTTGATAACCAGTGTATTAAAATACTATAAAACACACTGTATAGAAATACTGTGCTCATAATTGCAGTATATTAAAAGAAAAAACAAACCAAATTCAAGGGGAATTCCTAAAGAGCTATTTTCAACTTAACTTATAGAAAAATTGCTTAGAAATAAATTGAAATGAAATATTTCTATAAACATGAAAATGAGAAATATTTTGATTTATGATTTTAATTTCAAATAAATAACAAATTTTCACAAGATAAACAAATATTATTGAAAATATTAGAAAAACAAACTTACAATGGAGCATCTTTCTAAAGTCGCCAACCGTCAAATTGAACAATTATATATATGCTTCAGGATTTATAAAATATATTTATTATAAAAGGCATTATAAAATAATTAAAATCCAATCTTAATTAATAAGTAAGCACTTAATAAATAAAAAAGCAATTGAACAGAGAAGTATAAATAGCCTTTTTGGATTTAAACTTGTTATAAGATAATTTGGCAAAAACTTGGCTCTCTATATTGGTTTTATCTTGGCATAGCTCCAAAATTGAGAGAAATTTGGCTGCCTCTATAAAATCAACAATGGCTTAGTATGACTTATTGTGGAAAAGATCGCTCCCATTATTGGTCAATTTTAGCTTATCTTAGCATACTTATTGGTAAAACTTTGGCTCCCAATCATTGAGATGTCTTGGCATATTGTATATTTGGAAAACTTTGCACCCATTACTTGGATTATCCTGACCAAGATTGCCAATCACAAACAATTTTATTATTTGGGACTAGATATGTCCTTTAAGGATTGACACTTCTGTGGTATCCGACATATATACGTTTCTCGAAGTCAGACGCCACTAAAGTTCATGCATTTTGCATGATTAATGCCAATGCTGTTTCCAACAAAGTATTTAAGTATAAAAGATGTGACTTAGATCAGGACAACAGATATCCTCATTCGCATGGGATAGTAGATAGTGTATTCTATGTGATAAAGCTGTAAAACGTTTGTGCTACATAGTAACGAAACGAAATTATAGAGAGTTCATCATATTCTCAATGCGTACATTTTTGATCGGATATATTTTCTTGTAAGATTATCACTATTTCAGCACTGGTTATTTCTTGGAAGCTACCATTCCACAAATTTCTTTCTTGTTCTCCACACATTCTCCAAATTACCTGCTTCTCTAAGCACTTCGGAAGTAGAAAAGCCAACTCAAACTAATAATTTGAACGCGTGGGGTGCAGTTGGAAAAGTGCGAAGTTACAGTGACAATAAGTCACAGTCACAATTATGAAAATGGAGAAGCAAATACAGCGAACAAAAGGTTGACATACGCCATGTAATCCATGTAAAAGAATCCATATTTTATATCAACATAATTTTTAAATTGGCACAGACATCTCGAATGGTTTGCAAAACATTACAGTTTATTTCTTTAAATAGAGCATATTTTTTTATTTCTTAAAATAATTTATATCTTTGAATCCCACAAACATTTTCGATCTGCATAATTTCATAAAATTAATAAACTTTTCAAAATTTAAAAAAAAAATGGTTATAAATAATCAAAACTTATTTTTACGTTTTTTAATTTTCTGAAAAATCATGATTGAAAGTGACGAGCAACAACTCACACGTGTCGCTGAAAGCAATGCCAAATGGAAAGCCATTTTAGAGATCGAACCCAGATATATGGTTTCGGCAAATGGAAAGCCAATTCACGTTAGATGGTGTAACAACCGAAAACACAACGTTTCATCGCATGATCTCCACCTTAAAACCGGAGGAATTTGCAGTTGTCGGGGACATTATCTCCAAACCATCAGCAGCTAAGGCTTTCCCCGCACTTAAAAAGAAGATTATGTTTTCGCTATACAAATTTGGAGACATAGCGTCTAATAAGAGATAAAATTTCTGCCATATGCAGCTCGGAGACCGCTGTCCATCAAGGTTTCTGAAAATGTGGAGCAAATTTGATACATAAATCAGCGATGATCTTCTTAAATCTTTATTTTGACAAAAATTGCCTATCAATGAACAAGAGATATTCAGATATTGGCCATTTCAAATGACAACATGAATAAGCTGGCCTGTGGCATCATAGCAACAAGTAGCACTTCATCCGTTAATGCTGTGGCAACGACGGCAGATCTGCAGAATTTGTGATTGATGTTGAACGAAATAGCTTCTCATCGTCATTCGGAGGGGGGGGGGGTGAAATAGAAAACGTTCGGCAAACTGATATCAACAAGTTGAGAATCCGGAGCGTATACCATTTGAAGTTTCAACAATGGGAAACTAAGGGTAGACTTCCCTATGCTTTCCAAGTAGAAAACTACCAGGGCGGTCTAGCAGCAAAAAAGGATGACGGTGAAGCGATGATTCAGAGTTTATATTTAAATGGGAAATCACCTTCGAAATATTTTATCGATATATCGATAAAATATTTTGAAGGTACATCATGTCCAGTATATTGGACATGATGTATCTGTTGTTCCACTTTCCATCAATAAGGCAAGCCACATGGGTACAACTATTTGCTAAGGACCGATAGCCACTTTCAATCAATACCTGATAAAGTTAGATCTTGGACTGAGAAAAGGATTTAACTGGCCTTTCATCATTGCTGCTGTGTCACAACGTATTATCGATGCATATTACTTCTTCCATTTTATAACTTTTAATGGACACTAAAAATGATGTTTTGATTGATCCATGGACTACGTTACAAACAAAAGGAACTTTATATACTGGAAATTCGGTAAAAACAATAGTTCAAAATTTTAAATTTAACCAATGGCTTACAGAATTTCCAAGAATTATTGGGGATCATGCCACCCTAACGAAAATTGTTCACTGGAGTTCCACGTATTCCTATATTGGATCCAAATGACTAAGCCACCTGTTTTTTTTTTTTTTTTTTTTCTATGCCGTGACGGTTGCCAGCAGACAAGCTAAAGAACATGGCGCTTGGCACTTTCGCGCTTGATCACCAAAATTAACATGGTAAAAGCAAAGTTCATTCGTGCGTTCCTTGTAGTGACTGAAGTTAGTGCGAAAGCGGGAACTATCGCGAGATTTGCTGAGTTGAAATGATCAGTGGAAATTACGCCTAGGGCTACGAAAACTGCGTTCCAAGGCGGTGCTTAATTCGCTAACTTGTTGAGTAAACTGCGCTACTTGGAGTTCCAAGCGAGCTGTAACAGAATCATGAGATTTAGGAGTGATAGAATTTACATACGAAGGAATAGTTAGATCACTTATTTTGTCAGCAACGGCGGCTATTTGATTCAAATCATCCTCGCTGAAAGCGGCTAAAATAGTCTGCGTGTTGTATGACAGCCTCGCGAGCCACGAGCGAGCGTAAAAGCGCTTCACCTACGGTATCTCTAGCTAACGTACGCATGTGATTTAGTAATTGCGAGGGTCTTTGGTCACCGAGTTCTACTCCCTACAATAAGGTTCGAATTCTAGATGCTTCACTTTCGGAATGAACAGAAATTAGACGTTTTTTTAAGGCATCGTATTTTTCGGTAGTAGGTGGTTTCTCTAAAATGTCGTGTACCGAATTTAATATATCGGGATCTAAGCAGGAGACAACGTGATTGAATTTTGTTAGATCGGACGTTATATTCGCCAGGAAAAACTGCGATTCCAACCTAATAAATCCCAGAGAAGGGTTAGTTTTCCAGAAGTGTATTTTGTACAACAATCAGATGTTTATGGCAAATGCCAATTAACTTGCTTTTGCGCTAATAAGTCATGCATTCACAATTATACTTGTACTTGTATAGATTCCAGCATAAAATGGAATATGTGCAAACATATCCATTTATTATGTCGTGTAAAATCCATGAACATTGGCAATAATTCTCAAGATGTAATTCTTCAAAACGATGATGAGCTCACGTTACATATGCATGTTACAGATCAAGAGTCAGACTCATTAGTTTTTGAGCTAAGTAAATATAATTCCACTGCATCAAACTTAAACCTTTCTCTTAAAAAAGAGAAACTCAAACAAAAAATCATAAGCATAATTGATTCTATATCATCAGATAGTCAGTTTGTGGCAGCTGAAAGACTAACTTCACCAATAGAACTGACTTTAAATGCCATAATTACATCAACCAATTGTTCGCTTACATCACAAGATAATCTTAAAAAAGTCCTTGCAAACATTACCTGTCAGAGACATCTATACTCTATACACAGAATTCGTAAAAAACCAAAAAATTCAATTGTAAAACCAAATCCTATTGAAAAACAAAATATAGTCTTATCTTTAATTCTGAATAAGAATTTAATCTATAAGTTCCAGAATCACATGTGTATAGTTTGGAATCAGCATTTTGTTAGCAACCTACAACTGTATTATTTATATCTTATTGTAACCATTAACAATTCCAATTTTTAAAAGTCATTAACTGTTTTTCAATCTCAGTATAACTTCTGTGATTTTATTGTTAAGTAAATTGTTGTAGTTTGTGGTTGCAGAATCACTTGTGTTGCTTACATATAGCAATTTATTTGCATTTTTTTCAATTGTCATTGCATTCACCAAATATTGATCACAATATTAACTTTTGTATATTTTTTTCTTCTTGTAAATACTGTCTTAAACACTGTTTTTATTAAAGACTTTTTATTTTAATATTTGTTGATTATTTTCTATAGCATCAACTAGTTATCTATATGTTTTATACATTTAAATATATACATGTATATATTTTGTTAAATTTATTTCCAAGTACAAATAATTTTTGTATTTAGTTTTAGTGGTAAAGATACCACTAAAGTTAAATATTGAAAACATTAGATTTTAAAATAGAAAATTTAACAAATTTTTAAAAATATTAAGCAGTAAAAAGCTTTTGAAAATTTAAAGACTATATATACTATATATTTGTATGACAACATTAAAAAAATTCATTGGGAAATTTTTAGATTGCCCAACAATATACTTGTTGTCAAATTTTCAATGATAGTCCAATTTTTATGAAAAATAATTTTAAATACACTTAACATATTTTAACTATGTAATTGATTAATACATTTTTTTTATATATAAAGCTAAGTTATCAATATTATATTGCAACATTTTAAAATCTAATAGTGGCTGCAAGATTTTCTTACAAGAATATTTTAGTTTAATAATTGCTTTTAATTTGATCCATTATTCAGAAGTAATTAAAACTACAATAAAATAAAGAAATACTAAGAATATACACAATTTAATTCACTTTCTGTTATACAGTTTGAGCATAAAAGTAACAAAAACCTATATTTTAACAATAATGTGTGTTTCATATGAGTCAGTAAGGTAAACAGTTGTCAGAATGCAATGTTTATTAAGAAAAACTGTTTTTATTTTATCATAATGAAAACATTATTAACAAAATGATTGCTAAGATACAACTTCCATGCCAATTTAAAAAAAAAATCACTTCTCTAATGTTAAATCAAAGTAAATTAATAAAATATTAATATGAGAGTGTAAAAAAATTATATTTTAATATTTATATTTTTAACCAAAAAGTACTCAATAAAATCATTTTAGGGATCGCTTAATAAAAATTGATCAATGCAACACTAGTAAATTAAAACCTAATTTATGTTCAAAATAGATTTTACACATATACCAAAAACATATGAATAGATTGAATTTAATAATAAGCTTAGAATTACTATTATGAAACCAGTGATAGAGAATATTTATGGTAATAATTTTGGTTCTACAGTTTTGATAACAAGTCTTTAAAAAAATTTTTTTAAAGCTTTTTATAACTATAGTTCATTTTATTTTGAGGTATATTTTGGTATTGATTTTAAAACTAGGTAATAATATAAAAATAATTTTCAACATTGAGAGTGATAAGACATGTTTGCTAAAAAAATTATAATCATAAGATTTTTGAATGAAAAATATTCATCGTGGATATTTGATTCCTTAGTTTATTAAGAAATTAAGTGTCCACAAAAAATGTTTGAGAATATTTTTCCATAACTATTATACAGAATTTGTAGCTTAAAATAATTATATGCGTTCCTTAAAAAATCTTCGAACATTTTTTTCAATGACACCTAATGAAGAATGACCACACACAAATAAAATTTTAAAAAACAGGCACTACTTTGAACTAGTATATGATTATATCTACTAAAACATGCAATAAAAATTGGTACTTTTCTGTAAAAGACACTTTTTCTTTTTAAAATTTAAATTTAACATTTATATTGTTTTTAGCTTAGTATTAATAATAAAGCAATTTTTCAAGGATCAATATCGATCTCTGCTTAGATTTTATGATGTTTTTCAATTAATATTCAACATCCAAATAGAGATTGACTAGATAGCATGATTATTTCCACTTTATTTTAATTTAAAAACATTTAATTCGTAGTAATCTGCTTTCAGAACATATCAGACTGGTGAGAATATATTTTCAGATTCAAACAGGCTTTTTTTTAAATCAAAGAATTTTCAATAATAATAAAATTTAAACTAGCTCATGTAAAAAATGTTGTTTAACATTCTGAATCATAGTTTTAAATTAGATTATTTTGTATAAAATTAAATAACAATAATTACATATATGTAAAAATAATAATTGATTATTGTACAGAGCAGTAAAACGCGTCTTTTTCTTCAGATTAGACATTTTAAGCGTTTTTTTCCCTACTAGAGAGCGCCACTTGACTTTTTCACTTTGTAAAATTCGTTTAGTAGTTGTGACGTCACTCTTTCAGATTCTTAGTTTCTAGACGCTTGTTCTTTCGACTAGTTTCTCCGGCGTCAGTTCTGAGAAATATTTATCAATTTGTGCTTTTCAATGACCAAGTTTACCTGTGTGTTTGTGAAAACATACAACTTTTGGCAGTCTTGTGATTATACATTGTTTGAATTTTCATAAGGTAATTTTAAACATTAGTTAAAATCTTAATAATTATTTTTAATAAAAAATCTAATTATTGCCTGTCAGATGAGAATTGCAAAACACTGTAATGTATGCTAGTTTTATTGGCTGATCAAAATTTGTTTATTGTACTTTTGCTAAAAGGATTTAAATGTGATTTTTATAATAATCAAATGTGATATAAAAACAAACAAAATACTGGCGTTCATTTAATAATTCTGATGAATCGGTTTATCCATTTTGTAGACCCCTATGTTTAGAAATCCATGCGTGTATTTATATTTATGAATGATAATGCTGCTTTTATATAAAATCTCAATGTAATGTTATCGAGCATAAATATTTGTTCCGACAGTTTTTCTGAAATTGGCTGAATTATTGTCCTAGTGGATTTCTTCTGGATTTAGCATTTTTAACATTTGTTACGGTTATAGTTCTCGAACAATAGTTGATCTTGCGAGATTTGCCAAGTTATTGTTTTTTTTTATCTTCTTTTGCCTTTGTAAAACGTTTTCTACATTCATTTATTTCTATTTATATACTTTTTTATAGTTGCTAATTTCTTTGCTTTTGTCACTTGGATGCAATCATGAAAACATCACTTGCAGGCATGAATGCCTCATTTTGCTGATAGCGACTTTTTAGATTATCATATCAACCCAGTTACATTTACTGTTCTACCACGATTTACAATAAATAGTAATGCACTTATTATTTTGCTTTTTGTGTTAACCTTTAGGCATTATTCTTTCAATTTGTTATTTCTTGTCATAATTTTATCTAATTATTTTATTAAGTATATTCATCAACCTACATAATTACATAAAGATTTGCAACTATTATTTTAACTATATATAGTAATTATTACTATGAAATATAGTAAATATTTCTAAAATATAACTTTAACATACTGTACTGATCATACTTATCATCATGTTGAAATAATCATTACACTACCAACTCCAATAAATAGATTATGATAAGGTACAGTGTTGACTTAATGAGTAGATATAGTTTTTGATGTTCTTTGTTTTATTTAATAGTAATAATTATGGGAGGATGAGTGAATAATTCCAAAATTCTTTTCAATAAACAAATTAGCTTATGTCATTTTCATTTGTTCTGGTTATTATAAAATGCAAAAATAAAAGTAATTTATCCTAAGTTCTAAAAGTTGTTGACAAATAAGCTAAATGAGAAACCCCAAAAATTTCAACTGTTAATTTTCTTTATAATATCAGCAGAAGTAGTTTTTCTTAAAATATGGAAGTAAACTCTTATGGTTTTTAAAATATGGAAGTAAAAAAAAGAAGTATCATTGCAATGTATTTCATCATTTTTTTTTATTTTTGACAGATAATATAATCAGTATTCCTGAATTGTGACACGCAAAAGCAAATTCAATAATGCTTATTTATTGAAGAATATATGCTTATTTTTTCCAAGAAAATACTTAATTTTATTCATATTTTTTAATATAACTAAATTGTACTATTAGTAAAATGATGCTATTTATATACATTTTGATATAAATAATCATACATATTCATATATAAAAAATAAAGAAAATGGTACACAAAATATGAGCACTGAAAGAAAGACTATTACCAATTATATTATATTCAAAAGTTGTAATTCTAAAAATGAACTTATAAAAAGTAAAAACATGCTAATGGTAACCACTCTTGATAGCATGCTATGAAAAATAAATTTGTTTCTCAATCTTATGCACACTAGAATTTAAATATTTCTTTTTATAAACATTGGAAGTAACCTCTTTGATTTATATTAAAAATCATTTTATATTCTATAAAATAGTTTTAAATTCTTTGTTTTTCAGTTTCTAGCAACTACAAATTGAAAATGCCTCGTAAAAAACCAAGTGCAGAATCTATGAGAAGGACAAGAAGTAGTAGTCCAAGAAAAATAAAGTAATCTGACATTTTTTCTACATTGTAATATTTTTGGTTATAAAATCTCGCTAACTTTATTGAATATAAATAGATACATTCAACTATGTATTTATTTATCTATACATTTAGATTTTACTTATACAAGGGCAGTTCACAATTACCTTAGAATACAAATAAATTTTTTTCTATAAGGTTTTTTAAGACTATTTTTTATTGATAGTTACAAGCACAAAATAAATTTAAATTATATGTGAGACAAAATGCAAGATCGTCTCTAATTAAAATATGAAAGAAAAATAAACAAATTTATATTTTTAGAAATCATTTAAGAAAATAATTTTTTGTTAATTTAAAGTATTAAACTTAAAAAGATTAAAAAAGTTACAATACTGAATAGAAAAAAATTATAAATATGATGTTATTAAAGTTAGTTAAGATTTACAAGAATGAGTAGTAAACTAAATGATATCATATATTAAATATTTTTAATTTGAAAATCTTTTAATGTGTATGTTCTGTGATTACTAATATATTTTTTTTATTTCTTGTTACTATTTATCACATTTCAAGGTGCATTGCCTTATATACTTATTTCTATTCATTTTTTTCTAATATCTTAATTGAATTTGAAAGTCAAGGCACCTCTGCTAAGGCATTTCAAGCTCCTAATTCAAAATAGCTTACCTCTATCTATAAGGGTCTTCCACTTTGTTTATGAATTCAAATAGTCCTTTCCATTTATATACCTAGGGGTATATAGTCCCCTTGGTATATAAATGAAGCTGAAATGTAATTCTTTAGCATTGAAACTACTTAAAGCAATCAATTGAGTAAGGCCATAGGTATCATTGATATACAATATGTTCCATTTCATTATTCTTGTGGCATTTTCTGCATACTGTATCTTGTTGAAAAAATCTTATCACATGAAATTGCTTTCTGATATAGTAATGCCAGTTGATGAATTCAAGTGTTTGTCTCTTCCATCATGAGCATCTAAGAATTTCAGAAGCTTTTTTCACAGATGATTTATAAATCATACTTTTAGCATGCTGCTGTTCAAAAGATTCAAGTTTGGCTTATTCATCTTCTGTTTTTCCCATTTAAGAATAACTCCTTTAATAGTTCTTAAATTGCCCCAGAAAGGTTCTGCATATTAGAAGATGATTCCTGTTTTGCAAGTTCATCAACTTTTCCTTTATCATCTATATCTGTGTGCCCGGGAACCTAAGTATTAACTTATTCTTAATTGCCTGTTCATTTAGAATTTTTCTACATTTCAAAACAATTTTGGAATGAGTAAATAGATAATAAGGCTCAGTTGTCACTGAAAATAAGAATCCACGTAGCCTTTTTTTAAAAATTTCAAGAGTATTATAGCAAGTTTATAATTACTTTTTAAATAATTTCTTCAGCCTCAAATACAGTGACATACCTCCCAAGTCCCTTGGGCAGATTAACTCTGGGTGATATGCCATGTATCTTACTTCTAAAAGGTTTTTCTTTGATTCATCTGTGAGTCAGATAAGATCATGAATATTTGTATTAAGCTTGTTAATCTTTTCTTCATCTTTAATAAGGGGAAAAAAACATCAAATGGCCTATAAAACAGGAAACAGGTTTGTTCTTTTCATGATGTCTCATCAAAATAGACTCGTGAATTTTTCTTTCAAAATAGACTCACGAAGACATCAGAATCAAGTCATGAATTTTCCTTGTAATACTGCAATGGACTTGTCATATCATTGATTGTGCAATATCATTCTACATGCATTCATTCTGGTAAAACTATAAATAAAAATGTCCAGAGAGGTTGAATTCAAGTATCTGGTGCTGAGGTCATAGCACCTGTGATGCACTGATAGTGCTAGTCTTTGTAGACTCCTTAGCCTTTCCCCCAGTTCTCTGCTCAGCCTTACATCACCAGATCACAGAGGCATAATTTATGATAGGTGTGACAGTTGCTGTGTATACCCAAACCATCATTTTTTGGCTATAAGCCCCAGTTTTTATCAAGCATACACCAGGATGCACTTTTTGCTTGATTAATTTTGTAATCATCATATTTTTTTCAAGAAGCATTTGCCCAAAAAATGTACCCAAATGCTTCACTTCAGAGGCCATATTGATTTGGACATTCAAAAGTTCTGGGAATAAAAATCTATCTCCTTTTCTTTTGTGAGTTAAAGGTATAAAGTTGGCCCTCTGAGGACTGATCTTCAGATCCTTTGCTTATGGTCCATTTGCTAACATAACTTATACTTTGCATCAATTGATAAATTATGTTTAGGATGATATGACAGTGTAAACTGAATAGCTTTGTGTTGAGTTTGATTTTCGCTGCAGTAAGATTTCTATGAATGAATTCATTAAATAGAACTTCAGTATCATTATGTAGAAGAATGCAGGTTCTAGCATTATTATTTAAATCATAAATCAACTTACCCTTAGTTCTTTTAAGGTCACTAATTCTGTTTCTGAAAAACTTGTTCTTGTTTTAGGATCAGGTGTATACCCTCAGTTAAATTTCCTGCTGAGATTGGTAATAATACTCCTGTGATCTATGTTGGCATGAAGAACCTTCATAGTCATCACCCTTAGAGCTTATGTTAAGAATTTTAGTCTGTATTTGGTAAATTGTGATATAAAATTAAAACCCTGTTCTTTTTAACTGCTCTAATTTTAGGCACATTAAGGACAATAGTCTGTCCTATTGGGCCATTTATTAAATGAACTATATTTCATTAACTTGACAAATTTCCTTGTCTTTCCGACTTGTCTTGACTGCCCCTACCATGGGTTAATATCGTCTATAGTCTGTTCCAGCCATTTTGAACTCTCCTGATTTGCTCATTTGATGATAAGATCCCCATTTTCTAATTTACAAGATAAGAAATTGGGTATGTGACTCTTGTTATTATAAATTATATAAATTTTATTTGCTTATAAGGAGTTCCAAGTCAAAAAACTTGTTCCTATAATGGACATTTTTCAGGATGTCTATCAAGAAGCACAGCCATTTTGATTGCTGTGAGAGCCTCCCTATAAATTCTACCTTCAGGTCTCTTTCCTGGCATTCTTTGAGGCCATACGTTTCTCTATTTACTAAAATTTTTTTTTCCGCATTTTCTCTTGGGTTTTTCACCGTTATTGCCCTTGGTAAGTTTTAATTCCCAGATCAGCTTTTTTTCTATACCACTGGCAGCTTTTCTTAATCTTTATCCTATTTAGAGAGGCAGTCATGTTACTAATTGTTTGTTCTACTTCAGATGTTGAAGGACTAAGTCACTCTAGTACTGTAGGAGCATTTCTATTCCTTCAATTGATTTACTCCTAGTTTCCTTATCTTTTGAAGACAAGCCAACCTCAGAAGTTTCATCTACAGGAGTAGTGGTTTTAATTTGTGGTGATTCTTCATCCATAAAACTAGGAATATAGTTCTCAGGAAATAAAAGGGTCCATCCGGCATTGCCTGAGTTACTGAGTAAAGCATTGTCTGAGTTACTGGGTAAAACATTGTCTGAGTTACTGGGTAAAACATTGTCTGAGTTAGTAAGTAAAGCTACACATTCTAGCAGTCCACCAGACATATTAGAGTCTTCATAATCACACTGACATTCAGCTTAGACAGGGTTACGTAACACCAAGATTGTAGGAGTAGGATTCCAGCTTCACACAAAGCTGTTCTTTAAAAAAAAAAAAAAAAAAAATTCCCCTATATAAATATTCTGGTGCCCCTCTAGTCCTAGGTTAGGTTCTCTTACAATAATTAGATATTGATAATCATAATTACAATGGAATTCATTGAGTATATTTTTCTTCAATACATCATTTATATGTTGTTAATCGTAAATGGCAATTTGTTTCTATGATCAACAATTTTATTGTGTTGCCAATGTACTGTCAGAGATTCACTTATATATCCTTTACTTTCTGTAATCTTCATTATTTTTCATCTATGAAAAGAAACCACAGAATGATAAATTGATTAATAATTCACATCTTACAGTCTACTAAGTTGAAATACATTTTAACAAAAAAATTAATATTTTCATCAATTCCAAGCAATTTAATTGTGGAATTGAAAATGTTAATTTCTTGTAGGAAAATATAAAGTTGTGATTTTGCTAAGATGAATTTAAACAAAAAAGAAATAGATGGTAGAAATAAAACAGAGTTCCAGTTTTCAGTGAACAAATAAATTGCTTGTTTATCCAGTGTGAAATTTTTTTGAATTAGTTACTGTTATCCTCCAAAGACATTATTTATAATAGAATTTATTGTAATTAGATTAAGAACTTGATTTGAAATTCAAAATAAAGATAATAATAAAAGAGTTGTTATGTAATATTATGACAAATAAATCTTATTATATACTGAAAATCTGTATTTAAATTGAGTTGTTAAGTAATAAAAAAATACTGACAGTAAAATATTTATCTTTTATAAATTCACTAGATTTTAACTACATATTATTTTGTTAATCCTCTCTCTCTCCTTTTTTTTTTTTTTTTTTTTTTTTTTTTTTTTTTTTTTAAATACTTAATTTTGTAGAAGTTAGTAGTAATAAGAAATGAGAGAAATTTTATATATTTTGTCTGATAAAAAGTTACTGAAAGTTATATAGAAATTCATTTTCATATTTATGTAAAAACCTTGAATAAGTAAAAATTAAATATTAGCCACATTTAAATAAAATAAATTTATATAAGCAATATATTATGCTTATAAAAAGTCTGTTTGTGGCTTAAATTGTTTTGTACTTTCTATAAATAATATGTAACTTTCCATTAAGTAAATATTCTATTACCTGATAAAATTTTTAAAAAATGTTTATAATTGCTGTAATTCATTTCTTCTGTATTGTAGGAAGCCATAAAAATTGGGAAGTAGCAATTTTTATTTGTGATGCTTTTTCTTTTTCGGAAATTAAAATGCATGATTCTTATTACATGAGAAGACAATATTGTAATTAAATGTATTTAAACTTTTTTAATTGCAGGATTGTTGAACAGCTCTCAACAACAGTTAATATTGGTAAGAAAAAATTATTTAATTTCACAATTATTAGCAGCAAGCAGTATTAAATTTTCCTTTGTTTATCTCTAATAAGTTTCTTATGCTATTATGACTTCTTATATACTTTCTTAATTATATTTATCACAATTTTCATAATAAAATTCATTAAAAAAATAGAATAGTTATTGCTATTAAATGAAATTACCAAAATATGTTATGAATATTACAGGTTAAATATTTCTAAATTTACTATCCTGTTAAATTAAGTCCCTGTTGTTTCTTTATCTAGATAAAATTATTTGTAATGATATTCAAATCACAATGTTCATGGACACAATGACTTTCTCTTAAAGTGTGTATATCATTCATTAATAAAGTTGAACATTTATTTAAGTCTTAAAATGAAAATATTTTTGAAAAATTTAATGTGTTACAAATGTATTTAAAGTGTTGATTAAAGTTAAAAATTAGTTAACTAAATATTTAAATATATATATAAAGCATTTGTTAAATTGTAGTTAACTTGAATTTTTGAGGTAATACTTTCATTTATTTAATAAATATGAATGGGCCACAATATGATTTAAGCACACATGATAGTATTGGGTGAATTTTATGCTTACTGAACTATTGTGGAATGTATCAAATCTAGCTGGTTTGTATCAATGTAGTGTATTTATATCAATTTAGACATCATTAGTATTTCATGTGACCAATATCTTCTTTCAATGATATTGATGAGGCCTGTTAAATTTAGAGTAGAATGATTTGGGGAATAAATTCGTTTTTTACCAATATTTAATTGAAATATTAGATTTGATATACATTAATATTCAGTGATAGGAGCAATGAATTACATATAATAAGAAATGAATATAATGGCAATGTATACCATACTCTATACATAAAATATGTAAGAATCTAATTGATTACTTACATTGAATTACTGGCTGGGAATATCAAATAATTACTTACAAATTGTCTAATGATGAGCTGTCATTTTTTTTTTTTTTTTTTTTTTTTTTTTTTTTTTTTTTTTTTTTTTTAGGATTCTGTTTTTATAAAATTTGTCTGTAAATTAAGGTTCACTTTTTCTTTCTGTAAAAAAATATTTGGAATCATAAAGGAAATTCTACTAAAATTGGCATAAATATTAACAGAATAACAAATTATTTAAAAATTATGCCTTAATGTTTTTAAGTGCCATCAATTCATGTAAAAATTGTTGATGCTGACTCCACAGCAGCAACGACAAATGATTTTGTTAAACTGATTGCTACTCTACTTTATTTATCTTACATAAGAATATTAAAGTATTTAGTTAATACATATTTATATTTTGACTTATCTTTTTATATATTTTTAAGCCAATTTATTTTGGATAGTAAAAATAAAGGTCCAAATTAATGACTTTTCAAATATATCTATGTAATATTATTAATTTATAATCACATTACATGATATATATAATTGTAATTAATAATTTTTTTTTCTCAGAAGAATCTTATAATTGTCAAGAAGTTAGAAATATAATAGAAGAATATAGAAGTTACCAAACTTTTAAAATTTGACAATAAAATTTTTTCTTTTGGCAAATTATGTTCATCTTTATTTATTTACTTTTCTTTTTCTTTTTTTTAAATAAAGTTACACTCCTTATATAATTGGAATTCTAAAATCATGAGTTTTTAATAATTAATAAGCAATAAAGGGGTTTAAAAAGGTTAAAAAGTTTTATTTGAATTTGATAAACGTGTGAAAAGAATGAACCAAAAAACTAAATTGATACTAATAAAATGTTTTTCATCAAAACCAATGAAGAAAAAATAAATGAATATAAAATAACTTTTTCTTCAACTAAGCACAGTATAAAAGAAGCAGTTTTTACAGAATGTTTTTTTATATGAGGAACAATACATTTTCCTTACATTGGTAATTGACTTTTAAATTAAAATTTTATAATCCATTAATATTAATATTCTTAGAAATCTTTTAAGTTAAAAAATATATTGCTCATTTTTTTCAAATTATGTAAGTTGAGCATGTTAAAATAAGAAGGAAAACATCTTATTATTACATGTTTATAATTTGAGTAAATTTCTTTTTGCTCTGCTTTTATTTTTTAAATAAAATTATCTTTGCTGTATTTTTTAAAATTATATGAAGTATTGAATTTTAAATAACTATAGGAAAAATATTTGAAAATGTCGAATACTAATGTGTGACTAAAAAATATTGACTGTTAATTCCAAAATAATAAATTAAATCAAATATTCTATTTTTTTCTTAAATATAAGTTTTATGTGTTTACTAATTAGTGCCAAAGTGTCATTCTTTATAAGAATGGTATACATGACAAATGTTAATTTTTGACATTTGTCAAAATATTCTGTTGTAAATGATGTTACACTTATTAAATGGGATTAGGAAAAAAATTTATTATTTTGTGCTGTTTAGGCAAATAGGCATATTCTGAATGCAGCTATTTCTGGTGATTTTGTCACAAAATGTTAAATATAAATCTATAGTTATAGTCATTTATACTGAAAAATGTTTCATTAATAATTTAAAATATTTATGAATAAGTGTTTTAAAATTCTTTATAAATTCTTTTGTTTGTTGTTATTTATGCTCTGTAGCTTTTGATATATTTGTAGTAATCTGATCAATCATGCATATAATATTAAATGTGTCTCAAATATTATAAAAAAAATTGTTGGTAAGTTATTGCTAAATATGTTTAATTTCATTAATATTTTATTCAAGATAAGTATAATATTTGCTATAATTATAATTTACTTTTATTTTTTTGCAAAAAAAGATCTGAAATGTATATTAATTTTATGATTGTTAGTTAATAATTATTGCTTTACAAAAATAGTATTCAATGTGAAATTACAAAATGATCACAAAAGTTTTTATTATAAAATATTCATTATCTTTTAATTTTTTCATTTATTTGTGTATTTTTAACCAGAATGACTTAAATATATTAGTTGTCATGACATTTTGTGTCAATTTTATCTGCATTTTACAAAAATCAATAAATTACTTTAAAATAATTATACATGTATATTTACAGGAGCTAAAAGAAATATTAGTGAAGTTATGCAAACATTTGAAACAGAAGTGAGACCAAATAAGAGAGTCAGAAATGACCATGACGTATGTTTTTTTCCCCCGCTTTTATTTTGTAAATTGTTTTTAAAAAGTTTTAAAAATTAAAAAATATTAGAAATTAGTTAAATAAAAAAAAATAATAATTATGCTGTTTTATTGAACAATTGAACTGCTTATTAAATGTGTCTATTTCCAAAAAAGATGGTGTATATATATAAAGATTTCCATGCAATAAATATTTTTACAGCAATATTTTCTCTGTTTAGTAATTTACCAAAAAAGCCATTTAATTTGTTACTAGCAGCAATACAAGCTGTTGGTCTTCATTAACATCATCATGATAAATGATGCTAAAACCATGGTCATGTAGACCCAAAACAGTACTGTGAGTCTAATGCTCCCAAATTAATACCATGTAAACTTCATCTCAAGTTAAAAATAACTACAACTTATTTATTGTGATGAATATTGATTTGTGCTACTTTAATGCTTGCTATTGTGACATCTGAAGAAACTAAAAGGTAGCTTTGCTCCCTGTTCTTTCACAAGTAGAAGAATCACTTATTTAAATTTCCTGAAAACCTTTTCTAACTGGGTCTTAAAGGAGAGCTATGTTACTGAGTTGTATCAAAACCAGTGTCTAATTCTAGTTCTTCAATGCTAAATAATTCACTGTCCTTACTAGAAATAAGAGAGGATTTGTTTACTTGAGACGAAATTATTTGATAAAAAATTGATTTCTTAAAATCAATCCAAAGTTAAAATCAAATGACTTTTTTTTTAAATTAAAAAAGTAAGTTGTTTTTGAAAGTATTAAAAGATGCCTTTATATCATTCTATTGACAACAAAAGGGTTTTAATTTTTCTCTTTTATTTCTTTCTTATTCAAAATAAAATTTTTACTAGAAGCCCATATCAATGTGTATGTACAAAATTACTTATTTGTTTGTGTATTATAAAATGCCTTTGTAATGCATTTAAATCATGAAAAAAAATATAGACAACTGTTAATAATAATGCTATCTTGATAATACTGGGTATTTATAAATAATTATTTTTATTATAAACAATAATATTTTTTATCAATTAATATTATATTAAGAAAAAAATATTTAACATAATGAAAAATATCATTTAATGTGGTATAGATTTTACAGTTAATGTTTCGGTATAAATAGATCTTCAATACATTATGTTTATTTAATTTTCCCAAGAAAAATATTTTTAACAATTTATAAAAGCAGTTTTTAGATCAAGTACTGTTTTCATTTTTTAAATATCTCTTTTGTATTCATGTGTTGAATATTTCTTTCAATCCTAAAATAAATAACTTTGTAATATCTTTAAGGAAGAAAAGTATTCTCAAAAATTTTAGTTTAAAATTAATAAGTATTGAAATTTTAAACTATTGATTATATTATCCAACAAAAATTTACTGTATAATTCATTAGAAAACATTCATAAAAACAGATTGTCTATTTAGAGTAATAAAATTTGTAATTATGAACACTGTCTAGCAATAAGTATTTGGACACCCATGTAAATGAATATACCTGTGGCCCTGATTTATGTCAAGTTTTCTGTACTAAAATATCATTTAAAATTAGTATTGGGATTAATTGCATGCAGGAGCCATGAAATTTAGTGATTGTCTGACTTTGGGAAAGGCATGATTGTAGTATATCATATAAATGGGGCCTATCCTTAAGAAACCTCTAATGAGTTAAATATTCCAGAATCGACAGTGGCATTTGTGATTAAGAAATGGAAAATAAGTGGTGATTGTCAGAAAGTAATGAATGTAAATACTGAAAAGAATATAGACAATTGTGAACAATAATACTATCTTGATAATACTAGGTATTAATTAATGTCAGATCTGGCAGATTGATGAAATTAAGAGATTAAGACTCATGAGGACTGTCCAAAGAAATTTGGAAAATCTGTTCTAAACCTATAACCCACATTCTCCTGGAGATCCAACAAGCAACCTGGGCTTATTTCAATAAACACTACCCACAACGAAACACATTTGCTTTATTTCTTTGATTGTGATGCTGTCTGTAAGCCTTTAATTATAAAATTCAACTGCAATGCTTGGTTGGAGATGGTACTAGGTGCATCAAAATTAGAATATAGATGATGGAAAATCAATTCTGTGGAGTAATAAATCCAAGTTCAATTTCTACCAATCAGATAACAAGGTCTGGATATGGCGTAAGCTTGGAGGATGACTTCTGTCAGAATGCATTGTACCTATAGTAATATAGGAGGATAGGAATTATAGTATGGGATGGTTTCTTGGACTAGGATGTGGACTAGGATTCTTAATCCCAATTCATAGTAGAGGTTCAACACTGTCTTGTACTCCTATGTGCTGGGCAACAATGTGCTTCCTATGTTGTCACAAATTTATGGGTTTGATTAATTATTACTTCTAGATTGAAAAGCCAATTGTCATGTTGTGGTGCTTACCCTGGATTGATATGTTGACAATGGAGTGAACCTGCCCAAAGTTCAAGCTTGAATCCTATAAAACACATCAGACATGAGTCTGATTGCTGAATTAAGGGTTGCAGCAACTATCGAAATTGGTGAAAAAACTTACATATTTTCTCAAAATCAAGTGGTAGTGAATATCACTATCATCAAACAAACAGGCGCAGATTGTCCTTTTTGGACCTTGCACCATAAAACCCAACCAACCAACCATCAAACAAACACTTGTGAAAAACATGCACCAGAAGGTTAAGCCTCTAATTGTCTCATGTAGAGGCTACCAATTATTGAATATAAATAAATTGTTTTTATCTTTTATTGGAAATGTCTAAACATTTAATGGTAGATAGTGTATATGTTACCGTGAAAATCCGAAATCTGGAGAATGTCGACATTCGCTGGTGAATGTCAACATTCACGTAGTCGCTTGGTGTATGTCCGAAATATTTGCTAGATATCCTCATTTATCACTTACACCAGCAAATGTCAACATCCACAATGCACTAATGGTGAATCTTGAATATGCGTTTCATCTCTCCGTATCCGGAGAGGAGAAATGCAGATTTGCGTTTTCTTATCTCAATATTTCAGGCGTGAAAAACGTCAATTGTGTGACGTAACTTATCGCCTCTTTTAGAAAGGAGGAGTGACCAATCACGGTGAGTAGAGGAAGTGTAGAGGATTTTTAACCCGCGGGACAAACCTGACAACAAACAAATTAAAAACAAATTAAATGCTCTAGGCCGCACCTCTTTGTTGACGTTGCCTTCTGTTATCATCTTTTCAAATTCCACCAAAGCTTGTCTGTGACTGTCGACATATACCGGCGATGGTCCGAAAGTGCAAGAAATGTAATCAATTGTACGGTCTTTCACCAACGTTTTTGGTATGTGTTGTTATTCACCGGTGAATGTCGACATTCTCTGATTTTGGTCTTTCACGGTAACATATATAAAATATAGCGCAATGCTTTTTTAAAAGAACCATTGTCTTATAATTAAGAAAGTAAATGTTTTTTTTTAAGATTAATTGTGATATTTATATAGATTAGTAATACAAATCTATAAGTTAAATAATTCAATTTTCATGAAATGAATGCTATAAATATCTTCTCTGTTGTAAAAATATTTATTGGATGCACAGGAATATTTTCTGTTTATTTAGAATTCTTTGGCTATTTAGATTTATTATACGCTTTTGGTATATTTGTTATAAATTTTAAATCAGATATAATTATTTAAGATATTTTTTTACTAAAGTGGATCTCAAAAATAAAGTCAGAAGGATTTTTATCTCAGAATCATCGGAACCATGCTCCCCCATCTTACAAACTTTTAAACGTAAAAAATTTCCAAATTTATTGTTAAAATTTGATTTGCTCCAAAGAAATAATTATTTTCCCCTTTTTAATAGTTTGATCATTAATGATAGAAAAATTCTTTTTTTTTTTTTTCCCCTTCTCAGAAATATTGTTTTATCTGTCACAAACTTGGTCAAGAGTTAGTTTGTTCTTCATGTTCACGATCATTCCATGAAAGATGCTTATCATCATCAAAGGTATTTGACGATAATGATGAGTGTTTCCAATGCCAGCAAGTGAGAAGTGAAAGAGAAGACTTTTCATCTACGCCATTCCCAAGGCTGAGTAAATATTTGATGGCTCTCGTTTCAAATTCACTTCCATTAAAACATCGTGTGAGTAATCCACTTCTTAATTGTGTGATATCAAGTTTATATTTATTTCAAAATTTTAAAGTAATATTAGCTTGTAATTTTAATTTTGTTTCTTATTTTCATATAATATATTAAATCAAGTTATATGTTAAAGTTATGATTATTTCTTATCATTAATTAAATTATAAAACCAATATATTTTTTTAAATTTTAAAATATTTCAAATTATTAGGAATGGAAATTATTTTTATTTCACTTATTATTTGAAAGAAGGGTCAGTGAATTATTTTATGATTTTTCTCCCTTTTCTTTTGCTTATAAACAGATAAGTACATCACCATAAAAAAATTATAAAATTATTTAAAAGCTAGTTTAATTTTTAAAAGTTTTATTAAGACTATCTTAAGAAGTTTATCTTTTGTTTATTATGTTTCATAAATTTTTAGAAGCAGCTTCATTGCTTAATAAGTTTATTCACCTATTATTTTACTCTTAGCTTTTTAAACAAAAATGTTTATGTATTAATAGCTCTTCAAGAAAGTTTGACTTTTTATATATGCTAATTTTTAATTGAAATAAAATATGAACAATTATGCATAAAATGCATAAACAAGTTTGTAATTAAAAAGTAATTAAAATTTTTAGACATTTTTATAAGTTTCTATTGTAAGTTGAAATATTTTAATTTTTAACTAGATGAAGATACTAGGAAAGTAATATCTAGATTATTTCTAATTATTTATACTTAATAAAAATTCTGTTTTTTTTTTGTTTTTGTTTTGTGAATAATTAATTTAAACTTTTTTGCAAAGTAAAAATTGTATGCAGCAAAAAATTTTCAGTTGTAATGTTTTATAATACTATAAGTAATTTAATTTAAATAAATTTCATGAGTAAAATTTTTTCAATTTTTATTCAATCATAACATAATTTTGATGTGAACTACTTAATTATACCCAATGGTTATCTACTTCTCATATATGCATCTTCTTGTATTAAATTATGAAACTTTGCTGCTTTAATTTGTTATATTTTTTGTTTTTAAACAGAGAATTATTACTAATTTAAAAATTTACAGAGTTGAAATTGTGCAGTTTTCCTCTATTGTCTTGAATCACAAAGTATAGAAGTACTAATCGTATCAAAATTTTTCTATATAATATGAAGAAAATAAAGAGCACATGAACCATTTTTTCCCAATCAGTTATTATCAAACCGTCTATTGATTTTATTAATTTAAATTTGTTGGAGTAATTCTAAAAAAGAAATAGTTATTAATATTAATTCAGCAACAAGATATAGAGTATAGAAATCTTTTAAATGTGTTTAAAAATTGCTAAAATAAGATGTGTATGGATAACTTCTACATCTTTAAATTGTATTTTTTGTTTACTTGTATGTTGTTTTCCAGATAGAATTTGATACAGCATTGATATTCCCCCCCCCTTTTACAAGTATATGACCATCTTGAAATTACTCAATTTTTTTCCTTTATTATATTTTATTTCTCTTATTTTTTTATCAGAGTTTGTATTCAGTTATATATTTAATCTATAATGATATGGTGGATACTAGGTCTTATGTTATTTAAAATTTAATTTTTCTTTTTTACTTTCAAAATTTTGTATATAAATTGATTATTTATGTGTGCTGGTTCCATAATACTGTACATTTTTAGGTTCCATTTATGGCTTGGCCAACAGAAGTGAACAATGAAAAATTGTGCTTTGTTACAGACGGGGCAAGAATAATTGATGTAAGTTAAAAAAATGTAAATATACTATAATTTTTGCTAAGACAAAGGCTCATATGATACATCTTATTCCATGATAACAATATTGTTAGTTTTAGTTGTCGAATATAGATTGATATGGAAATAAACACAACACATCTTTTTCACCCTTTTCTTATTTTATGAAAAAATATTTTGAATGTATGGTTTTAACTTTTCCCTTCATAACTAAAGAACTTGATATTTAATTGCATCATGTCATACATGGTATGTGTGATGCAAAACAAGAATATAATTTATGTGTTTTCAGTTTGAAACAATTCTATATTATTCCCTCCCATTGATATTTTATGCTTTCATATTCATAAATATTGGCAATGTGAAATTATTGATATCAAACAAAAAAAATTACTTAATTTATTCTGAATTATTTTAAGCATTTATTTATTTATTCATTCTAAGCTATATTTATAAAACTTGAATAAAAAAAGTTTACAATGACCTAGTTATATGGATGAAAGTCTTTCTTTAATTTTATGTGATTATATTCTATTAATTAAGTATTACATAATAGCATATTTGTGTACTTAGAAAATGGGAATTAGTTTCATTCTGGAATAGTATTGAAATTTACCTGAAAATTTTTCTTGTTTATTAGACTTTACAAACAAGGACTTATAGTTAAAAAAATTAAGTCTTTGCTTATAAAATTCACTGTATGTCTTAATTTTGAAATATTGATGTTCTATATCATTATTTATAATTCCTTCTGTTTTGATAATATTTTTGACTATCTATTGCTTAAGCAAATAATGTAAGTTATTTTTAACCTGGAACAAATGGTAGTATAATGTGGGAAAAAATATTTAGCAATAAAAGTATTTCTTTCATAAACACTATATCTTAATGGGACATGAATTTTACTAATGAAAGTTCAAAAAGTAAAATTTTTAGTTAATTTTTCTCAATTATTTTTCTTTATTATACAGTTTTAGAAGATTATAAGTCAACATTTGCAAGGTTTTGTTTGCAATTTTTTTTGGTAATAAGCAAAATTATAAAATATCAGAATCTGGAAACAAATTTACTGTCAGTTAAATACTGTTAAAAGTTTTTTTTCATTCATGAGTCAATTTAATAGTTTTAAGAGCCATTTTAAAATAATTATATTTTACATTAAAAACAAGCCTTCAGGGGGTTTACTTTTTTCAAGTAAACATGGGTGTCACAATCCTGGAGTATCTCAGTGATCTGTGTTTGTTGTTTTCCCCTCCTCTTCTCTTCTGCATTCTTTTTCTCTTCCCTCTTATTGTGGCTGCCTTGTCTGAAGTTGAAAACTTCTCTTGAGTAGCTATTGTTGCTCAGTTTTTATTAGCTTCTCTTGGGTCTTATAAATCACCTATATATTTATAGTGTGTGTGGAGACCTGTGTCCCTGGAAAGGTGGATCTTTGTAATTGAGGCACTCATAGATCAACACTTTACTGTGTATTATAACAGTTGACAAATTTTCTCTTCCATGGGAACAGAAAAATCAATGCTTGCTTTTCAAGCAAAATTTTTTATCATCAATTGAACTGAAGGTTTGTTTGAATCTATTACCTTTTATTATTGAAAAGGCTATTTATGGTCAGGTTGGAAATATCAAAAATATAAGGAAATTACATTCTAGTTACTTATTGGTTGAAATTGCTAACAAAAACTGGTAGCAGTAATAACAAACATAAAATGTTTAGTTAATATTGTTGTAATAGTCTCCGCCCACAGAAGTTTAAACTTTTCTTGTGGCATAATTTCTATGAGAGATTTGCTTATTGTGTACACAGAGGAAATACTTGAGAATATGTGATATCTAAACATCTGGGATGCTCAGCAAATTAAGTAAAAAAAATGGTAAACTTGTGATATGAAACATCTTATTCTGATATTCACTACACCTGAATTGCTACAGAACATGAAAGCTGTAGGAATGCATTGCCCTGTTTTACTATTTATCATCAACCCTCTTCATTATTTCAAATATCAATGTTATGGCCACTCAAGAAGAACATACTAAGGGTAAACTTATTTGCAACCGATGAGCAAAATTCATTACGATAACTGTACTGCAAGAGAGAAATGTGTAAACTGCAAAGGCAACCAACCTTCTTGTTTTTGAAGTTGTCCAACTTGATTAGTAGAGAAAAATATAACAGTAGTTAAAATTACAAACAAATATTTTTATCAAGGGGCTTGATGCCTTTTTACATCTCATACCTCTCAAGCAGTCTAAATTATGTGGCTAAAGTTAAAAAGACTACCATGTTTAGCAGTACACAAACCAATAATGTCACATTTGCAACTGTCCAAGCACCTAGTTTACCAAAACCGAATCTACATTCTTTCAGAAAAAAACAAATATAAAGCTTTTATGTCTGTTAAATTAAAAATGACAAAGAAAGGTATAAAAAAAATCTATTATATAGAAGAAAACTTTGTTGCCACTGAAAGATGCCATTTCAATTGAGGGTTCATCAGAGTTCTTGTTGCCAAAACCTGCATACAAAAGTTTTAACTTTATGTGATAGCTTTCTCCTTTTCTTGGAACTGTCATGGCTTACTATAAATAAATTGATGAACTTAAATCAATTATGTCATACTAAGAAACCTATTTGAGATTTTCTTTTTTAGTTAACTTGTGAGAATATAATTGTTTCCACAAAGATAGTATTATGGATAATGTGCCTGGTGGTATTTGCATTTTCATATTAAATAAGTATTTCATCATTAAACATCCACTTACAGCTACACTCCAGGCTGCCGCTAAAAAATTTTCTACTGCATGTCTCATTACAGTCTAATGCAGGGATGGCCAAACTTTTAGGATCCGTAGTCTACTCCACATTTAAAAAATTGAAGGCGGTCTACCAATGGCAGAAATAACGTATATGTTTATATATTTATTTTCGGTAACAGAAAAAATGCTATATTTTCTAGTTTTTCTAAAAAATAAAAAAAAACAAATAAAAATTTACTGATGAAAATAATCAAAGTATTCATATACCTAAAAATTGACCATCCAATTCACTTTGTTTAGATGAAATTTGACACTATATCTGCAACAAGTTTATCATAATGTGGCTGATATGGGCTTATTGCAATGCATAAACACGAAATTATATGTTCATCTGTTAAATGCGACCGATGTTTAGTTTTTATGGCATTCATGGTTAAAAAAGCAGATTCACAAGGATACCTCGATCCAAAATATGATTTCAAATACAAAATCAATTTGTAAATGTTTGGAAACGTTTCCTCAGAAATTAATTTCCAAAAATCAGTATCGCTAGATGCTCTGGATTTAAGAAATATATTGCATCTCAATTTTATAATTTCTTCCTCGACCGTGACTGAAGTGGTATCTATTAAATGTCCTATTTTTTCAGATACTCCATCAATGTTGACATTTTTATTAAATGGAAATATCATGAAATTGAGTATTTCTTCCAACTTAAATAAGTCAGTGAATCTTCTTTCAAATTCTTCAAACAAAACATCTAAGTGTTCAGCGAAATCTTTGAAGTCTCAGTTTGGATTATGGATGCACTCTTCCTCTATGTTTTTGAAGTTTCTCAATTCATGTTTTCTTTATTGCATACCTTTTTATTGTTTCTTTGAAAGTTTTAATCACACTCATCATGTCTGTTAAACATTTATTCTCTCCTTGTAGATTTAGGTTTAAGTTGTTAAGTTTTGCAGTGATATTGCAGAGAAAAGCTAGTTTTATGAGCCATTTCCCATCTTCCAATTCAGTAATGTGCTCTCCTTTTATTTGTAGAAAATTTCATATTTCTGGTAACAGAATATGAAATCCTTTTAAAAAAGCACCACGGCTTAGCCACCTCACGTTTGTGTGCAATAAGAGATCTCCGTACTTTGATTCAGTTTCTTCCAAAAGAGCCCAAAATTGTCGTCTCTGAAGACTTCTTGAACGAATGAATTGACGATTTTAAAAGCAATTTGAATTATATCATTAGAATTTAGTATTTTTGAACACAATACCTGTTGATGGATAATGCAATGATAGTTGGTAAAACTGGGAATTTCCTCATCATTATTGCATAAGGCAATAAAACCAGTTCGATTCCTGACCATTGCTGAAGCTCCAATCACTGTAATAGAGATCAATTTATATATTGGAAATCCTGTCTTATCAATAAAGTTTATAAAGTTTTTTACCATTCAATTTAATGAGCTAAATGAATTGGTTGAACAACTTCAAAATTTTTTTAATTATTGCTTGGGGATTTTAATGACCACAGTCTTTTTTATGGTTGTGATAATATTAATTCTCAAGTCCATCAAATAGAAACAATTTATTTCTAATAACTCTTTGTTGAATGCTAATGAGGGACCATTTTCACAAATCTACAAAACAATCACTCAACTGAGCCATTTTTTCTTTTGCACTTTTAGAAATTTTGAATCTAATTGTGGAAGATGTATACAATGATCCTTTTCCAGTTAGCCAAACTGAATATAGTAATGTTAATCAAAGTTCTTTATTATGTTTACGGTCAGGTAGATTGGCTGTTATTTATGCAACTTGCAGTGATTACAGATGCTATGCTTATTGTGACAACATCAAGAAAACCATGAAAAGTGTCATTAAAACAATTGTAAAGGCTTCTGATTTAGCAATTTCAAAGAGCTTCTCTAATTCTCAAAGACCTCGTAAATTTTGGTGTAATGATTGTCTTGAAACCTACGGGAACCACAGAAAGTATATGAGTCATTTTTCGAAGATACCTTACAACTACTAATCTTTTAGTTTTCAAGAAAGTCAAAGCCATTATACACAAAATTCGTCTCCAAAGCCAGTGGGAATCTTGATGTAATTATGTATCTTCTATTACACCTTCCACATCTTGTAAGCAATTGAGAAAAAAAAATAAATAAATAAATAAAAGTGGGCATTGGTTTTTACCATGAATTTTCCTTTCCTGTATTTAAAATCAAAGCTAGTGAATACACTTCTCCTTTGACAATGCTAATGCCATAGGAGAAACTTTTGCTAAATTCTTTAGCTGCGATGCTTATAGTTCTACATTTTTAAGGATAAAATATCATACTGAACAAATACCCATCAGATTTCATCATAGATTAATTATGCCATACAATTAATTGTGAGTTTCGTATGTATGAATTCAAGAAGGCATTATTTCAAGCAAATAACACTAGTGCAGGGCCAGAAGGAATCAGCTATAATATGCTTTGAAATATATGTCAGGTTTAATTTCAAATCAATAGAATTTGGATTGGAAATGTATATGCACTTGGCGGGAAACTAGAATTATTTCCATATCAAAGCCTAGTAAAGATCCCTCTAATCCTATAAATTATCACCTAATAGCACTTACAAGTTGTTTGAGCAAAACTCTCAAGCATATGCTTAATGCTCTTCTCGTCTATGTCTTGGCAACAATCAATACATTTTTCCTCATCAGAGTGGATTCCATAAAGGAAAATCTACTGTAGATAACATCTTGTACTTAAAGCAAATTCGAAATGCATTTTTCGTCATTTGATTTGTTTGTTGAAATTATTTTGTATTGATCTTTTTTCATATAGATAAGGCATATTATCATACGTGACTATATAACATTCTTTGTAAATTTCATGATTTTGGTTTTTAATACCTCTCCATTATATCTAGAGTCACTTATGCTCTTATGTTTTTAGAGTTCATGTCTGGTTAGTATTTTCAGACCTTTTTACTCAAACTGAGGAAGTACCTCAAGGGAGTGTTTTAAGTGTTATGCTTTTCAACATTTATATCAACAGCATTCTTCATAAATTTCACTTACCAATTTGTATCACACTATTTGTTGATGATCTGCAAATCTCTTGTTAAGGATCTAGCATGCAATTGATTGAAAGGCTACTGTAAACTGTAGAATACAATATATTGATTTAGTGTGAACAGAATAGCTGTGCTGTATCAGCAAGTACAAGAAATTGTGTCCACTTCTGCAGAAAAACCAATCTCCTCTGTGAGCCTTAAATAAAAATTGGAAATTTTTCTATCCCTGTTAATGAGGTAAGATTTCTCAATGTTCTTTTTGATATAAAGTTGATTTTTCTTCCCCCTTTGTTATACCTGCAGAAGCAGGGTTAAAGGTCATTAAAGTATTATCCAATACATCTCAGGGCTAGATAAAATTTCACTGCTTTGAGTATACCAGTCTGCTACATTACTTCACATTGATTATGGTTGTAATACATATGAATTTGCTTAACCATTCAGGGTTTGCAGATAGGACTCTGTACACCATTCTGCGCTTAGAATTTGTTCTGGTGCATTCTGTACCTCTCCTGTCGTTAGTTTATTTGTGGTTTGCCATCAGTTATTCCTAGCTCTTAGACATTTTCAATTATCAGCTATGCATCTTATTAAAATATATCAACCAAATCACACTTTACATTCCATGAGAAAAAAAAACCTTGTCTCACACAACTATAAAGCATGCACTTCTTATATCTTACCTTTCATGCACCGTACAAAATTGTCTTTTACCATTTCAAACATTTTATGACTTACAAATTCAAACATCTAATGTATTAGGATTTCCACCTTAGTTAGAACATTTGTTCCATTGAAGTTATTAACCCTTTATGCCACTTAAATATAAGAATTACTGCCCCAGTTGTCTGCTAACAGACCTTTGCTTCTCATCTCTGCCAGTTTTCATCTTATTTGCCAGTTTACACTGATGGTTCTAGAGCAATTAGATTAGTAAGTTGTGGTATTACCATAGCAGATACTACTTACAATTAGCACCTCCATTTAACTTGTTCTATGTGTCTTGAAGAAATAATGACAATCAAGATGGCTTTGCAGCACATTAGTTGGAAATCAGAATGTAATTTTTGTATTTATACTGATAACAATAGTATCGTAGAAAATTTTGAAGTTGACTGTCACTCAATAATGGCTAATTTTATAAACAAAAATTTATTTTTCTGAGTAGTAAAGTATTAATATTTTTTGGGTTTCAGTATTCGAAGAATTTTAGATAATGAACTTAAGGATGCAGCTGCAAAAAATGCTCTTGTTGATATTTCATTTCCTGTTCTATATACAGATGTCAAATGTTTCATTAAAAGTTTTGTTTGCAAAATATACCTGCAATTGTGATCCATGCAAGCTACAAATAAAGTTTTTAATGTTTCCCCCGCTATCATTTTATACACTGTTTTAACAGTGCAAGAGGTTGATGCCAGTTTGACTTGTTTGCTCATTAGACATACATGTTTTATCCATAAGTGTTTTTTTTTTTTTTTTTTTTTTTTTTTTTTTTTTACCTAATTTGCTTTCCTGGTGCTAGACACATGACAAATTATACAGTTTAGCACATTTTAATGTTTTGTTTGATTTTTAATCATCAGCGTTTCATCTTTTTTAAGAGTAACATTTTATTTATATAAGATTTGAAGTGAATTTTCACATTCCAATAATTTTTGGGTTTTTATTTGCGATTAGTTTTTTAGCTTTGATTTGAATGTTTACTGATCCTTCAATTTTTATAGATCTTTTATACTTTCACTTATTTCTTATACAATTTCAATATTTTAATTACATAAACATTTGATTTTTACTGCTTCATTTCACTCAAAGAACTTGTGAGTGATTATCTTGGTTTGGTGCAGTTTGTTCTTCTTCAGAATTGGTGGGATTAAAACAATCTATCAATCAAACAATTTAAAATCAATTTAAAGTTTGTCAGAAACTGATATGTATTCCTTAACAAGGTATACATACTAATTAAAGAATTTTATTTTATTAATTTTTAATTGCTGTTGAATATAGATTTTATTAAATGTGTTCGTATAGCTCTTGCTTGTCATAAAATATCATAAAATGTTGTCCATAAAATTAGTAATCATTAATGCACAGGAAATCCTACCTTTAAATGTATTGCATGTAAGAATCTTATCTCAAGTTAACACATCAAAGTTAAGTCATATGACCAATAAAATTAGCTGGAAAGTTTAAATTTAGATGAAAAATTCAATGGTTTTGAACAGGAATTATTCAAAAGTCTATTACATATGATCAGTCATTAGTAACATTGTGATAATTCATATAGCATACTTTAATTTATATTAATGATCTACTGAAATCTCTTAAAAATAATTTATGATTAAAATTATATAAAAAATGTATTGTTTTAACGATTTTTATGTAAATTTTTATAATTCTACATGTAATTTTTTTCAATTTACATCGTAATAATTGACAATCACCTAATTTGTTAATGAAGCCAAGATATTTATTTATTTTTTCCCCTTGTTAGGTACTTTAATATATTCTTTAATTGATTACCAGACATAAGTAAATTGACATTTTTATTTATCAGATTTATCAGACAAGCTTTGGGTTCCTTTAAGTATTCATATTAAAGTGTATGACATTCTCTTCTCTAAAACGATTTGTGAACTAGTTATTTTAGGTGCATTCATTGATGGATGTATCAGGGGTTCTCTATAATAGTGGAAAAGTCTTGCTGAAAATAGTGGATTCCATATATGATACAGGAGTGAATTAAATATACAGCTACTGGTTTTTTATTACTACATTGTTACTTAAAGTTTCAAGGTCAGTAATGGGAACTCATCTAGTTGGTGCAACAGTGACTAGTGCATGCAGCTGATGGCATAAATAGGAAACACATCAATGATCATAAAAACACACAGATATCATGGTAAAGTAATATCTGCAAAACATACTTAAGAAAAAAAAAACGAAACTCACTGCAAAAAACATGGTAGATATTTAAGAAAATTGTGACCACAATATGGAAGCTCATAATTGCAAGAATGATGGTTGAGCTGAATGAATATCTGCAGAACCCAATATGGATGTATATAGTTAGCCAGAAATCACATGAACAAAATATTTGAGGCAGCTCTTTGACTACAAAATCCTTTGTGACAAATGTAAATCAAAAAGGAAGAATACACAAGTGCAAGAACCAGAAAACCTTGATTATATTAATAGAAACATGGTTTTTTGCTTTTGAATCCGGTTTCTCCCTATTTCCCATCATACGATCGGTTTTTATATGGCAAATCCCTCAGAAGTCTACATCCTGAGGCTGTCTTCTTCCTAAAGTGAATCAGGGGGTGATCTGAGTTCACTCTTAGTTTCTAGTCAAATCCTTGTCATCATATATTGCCAGGTCACTAATCCTGACTATTCCTCTCTTGGCTAACCAATTGCATTTTACAACATAAATATTGTTTACACCTGGAGATTGCACTTATCAAGATGATAATTCATTAATTCAATATAATGGTAATGCTTTTAGGAACACAATAACTCAGTTACATACCCTCCTAGGTTTGCCTAATCAGCCTTAACTTTATGATGTTAAAACTGAAACATTGTAGATCCCCTATGGTTTGTTTTTTTATGGGAAGTGAGGTCTTATTTTTTCCTGCATCTCACCAGAAGCTAGCAGTTTCTGCATGAAGAATGGTAAAAACTAACACTTTTCAATTTAGATCTTGTATAAGTTCATTTCAATGAAAATTTGAGTAGTTTTAAATGTTTATGATGGTCCCACACCATATTATGTAAAAAATTCTTCTTTTTTTATAGGCTTTTTTATAGGCTTTTTTTATTTTGCTATTTACATACTCTGTATATTTTTCTAACTAATATTTTTTGGTGACTGAAAGGTCTTTAGTATTTACTATCCTATAAAATTTATCTCAATTATATCCATTTATAAATGTTTTTATGCTTTTTAATTTTTTCTTTAATTATTGTAGAATTTTAAATTGAAATGTTAATGTTTTTTTCAGAAATGCCAAAACTATGCTAATTATTCTATTGATGATCATTATTCGTGTCCTCAAGATTTGTTGGGAGATTTGATGTGGATTTTACATAACTGTGCAATTATATATGGAGGTAATTTTTTTCTCATTTAAAAATATTCAAATAAAGCCATCAAAATTGGTTTTATTTCTGTAGACATTTAAATCAGAGCATGACAAATCATGTAATTAATTTAAAGCAGGAAAAATAGAATTCATATGTGCATGTGACATATAGGCTAATTCAAATTTTTGTTTACATAATAATTTCCTCATTAATTTATGTTTTTATGAAAATACCTAATATAATCTATATAAATTGATATTAAAGTTTAATGTAATATGCTGAGCATTTTATTAGCTTTAAAAAAATCATTTTATCTATTTTATGTTCTGCAATGCTTAGTATCTACTGCTGGTGATATTTGAGTGATTGTAGGATAATTTTGTGATGCTGATTCTGAATCAAATTTTGGCGCAGCTTGTCCTCTTTGGACCTTGCGCCCAAAACCCAACCAATTAATCTGAATAAAAAAAATTTTTTTTTTAATGAAAATGACTGTTTTATGTATTCAGGGTACTTATTTTCCATCTATTGTATGGATTTCAGTCTTTTGAAAAACTTAAAGGTTGAGATTTTAATGCAAAAATTACAGTTTAAGAGAAATTTTTATTTAAGTCTAGAATTTCTTTTCAATTACTATTTGAAAATAATTCATTTAAAGAGTCCGTTTGTGACTAGTTTTATCTGAGATTTTACTGGGTTCCAGAGCAAGGTTTACTTTCTTATCACGTAATCTGAGTATTACTCTGATGTGACTAATTGTGACATCACCGTTAGAAACCGGAAAATTTCTGATATGCAATTGAGCTGTTTATTTATTTTTTATATATATATTTGTGTGTGTGTATTTTAGAAAATACTGTAGCAAAGTTTCTGTGAAGAAAATATTTTTTGATAATTGATGAGGATTTTGAAATGATTCATAAACTGCATTATGGATGGGAATATTATTCATAAATTGCATTACTCTTCCGAACTTTGTTTTTAATCAAATTATCAGGTTAGCAAACAAACTACATTTCATTAAATTAACTTTTGAATATTCAAGCAAACTTAATTTACCAGGCCTATTGAAAATAGACTTTTTATGGATGTCTTTATCTACCAAAGTGACTTCATAAATTGAATATATTGATAGGCATACTATGAGTTTTTATCAAATGGTAAAAAGAATTAAAAAGGAGCCAAATCAATGCATAAAAAATGTATTTTCTTTTATTCTTGTTTTAGCATTCATTTTTGAAATTTTGATAGAAATCATGCATGTTTATGCACCTACTAGCATTATTTTTTTTTTTAATTTATATGCAGATTTTGAATAAATTCATAGTTTTATGATTACTTAAAGTATTTTATTACTAAAATTAAATATAACAATTAATCATCAGTCATAAATGCTGAACATTTTATATTTTGAAATAGCTTAGAAAATAGAAAAATATTCTTTCTTAAAGTTTTTTTTCTATTGAATTATTTGTACTAGAAATTATCTTTTTTTTTTAAACTGTTCTAATGCAGTGTCCTCTATACTGAGAGGGATTTTGCCTTTAAGTATTTTTCTTTTTAAAAATTTTAATAAGCTCAACCAATTAAATGTGCTTATGATAATTTTCAATTAAATATTATATAGACTAATAACAGATTGGATATGATGTAGAAATAAGATGAAAAGTAAAAATTTATATGATAAAAAAATAATCATTAGTTCTAATGAATGAAAAATTCTAATATTTGATAACTTTTTTTAATTTTAATATTTAATTGTAAATTTAACTCTTGAATTTTTCATGATAATACTTTTCTTAGTACCATCATGTCACTGCTTTATTCTTGTTTTTTTCTAAAATCTAATCTGTATTCTTTCCTATTGATGATTGTTTAGAGGTTTCATGGCATTTCATGTAAATTTATTTTATTGAATTAACTGACACAGACAGAAATAAATAAATTTCTGATTAGTTAAATCAACGATATAATTGTACTTATAATTGGTTTCATATAAGTTTAGTTAATAGTAATAAGAAAGAGAATATTATTGATTCATATTTATTTAAAAATAAAAACATTTATATTAAACAAAAATGAAATAAAAAATTTGAAATTTTTATAATCTGAGGGGTATATAATTTTCCGTGGATTATGTGTTAAAAAACTTTCAAATTTTGTTGTGTGTATTATGTATCTTGAATAATTTAAAAAATAAAAAAAACATTCTCCCTCAGAAAAACTTACATAATCTTTTGTAAGAAATTTTATTTGTTTTATAAAGTAAATAACAGACACAAGAGTATAAATTATTCAACAGACTTTAAACTAAAAGTCATAAAAAAAAGCAAATAAAAAAACGATGATTAATGTGTCAATGTAAGGTGAAAACAAAGCATGCACAACAGCAAAAGAAAAAATTTATTTGATATGCAGTTTGAAAGCAATCAATTTCTCTTATTTAATTATTAACAAGCAAATGTTTTTTTATTTTTAAAATATGTCTAACCTCATTTTAAAAAAATTTATGTATTGTTTTACACAATAGTAAATTTTTTTTTCATTCAATAAATTTATAACATTCAAAAATATTTCTTATTTTTAACTTTTTACAATGCATAATAATTATACCTGATTTTATTATAGTCCTCTAGAATGATTTCTTTGAAATTATAATAGGCTTTTAGTATATTGAAGTAACTAATAAAATGTTTCGTCATAAAAAATAATTATCAAGGAACATTTTATGTGTACTCAAACATAAAAAAAATATTTTTGAAGATCATAAATTTATTGAATGAAATCAATAAAGTTATAACAATATTGTTAAATAATTTGATCTTTTAACATTCAAAAACATTTTTTAACATAAAGTTAAATAATAATAAAGTGTTCATATAAAGGCAAAAAAATTGCAAGTGGAATAAAAATTATTTTTGAAAATGCTTGAACTTTATGCATTTTGATTTCAAATAAAATTATAAGTAATTTGGTTTTAAATTTTAAAATAAATATATGTTTATAAACATTCATATTGACTGAAAATGCAAATGTGTTCATTTTATTAAACTCAAAGGCCATTTTTATCTTCTTAACTATTTCATTTATAGAAAATAAACTTTATAAATGAAATCTGATGTTTTGTGGATATTCCTTTGTTCTTAATGAGTATTTTTACTGTTTTTGGCATGAGTATGCCAAACTCATGCCAAATAAAAGAAACGTGTAAAATTTTACTAAGGAGTCTTAGTAGAATTTTACTTGTTTCTTTTATTTCTACATTATTATATTATGCTTTTATATGCTCTTCAATTAAAGTTTGCTTTGTATCAGTTTTAATGTGTTTTTTTAAGTGCTTTTTGGCAATTGGGAATTATTATGGAAATCATGTTTGGGCTGCTCCTAGGCCATGGCAATCTGAATCTTTTTTTTCTTGGAAAAAATTTGAAACTTTTTTAGAATTGTGAAAGGGTGTTTTTTCACAAATGAAAATGAAATAAATTTGATACTACTCATTTAATTGGGGTATGAGAGGAATTTCATAGATTTTTTTATATTGGTCCCTGCTTCTAAGTTTCTACAATTTACAGATGACCTGGATCATATACAAAAAACATGTTCCATACCACAATTTGTGTGGGATATTTCATATTCAGATTTGAATTCCTCTCCTATTCTTCTTTAGATATATTGACTACATTCATCAGAAATTTGAAACATGGATTCATCACTAAAATAGATTTGTAATTTAATAAAACTTTAATAAAATAAAACTTTTGTAAAATTAAAAATTCAAACTATGAACGAAACAAATTCAACTTGGGGAGTTTTCATTCTCTAGTAAGTTTAACAGAATTGAGAGCATTAAAGAACAGATATATTGGCTTTTTAACTCTTCTTGCTCATTTTTGATATCTTTTCAAGACTTTTATTTAAAAAAATTCGTGATTTAGCTATTTTCAGTGAAATTTTGACTTTTTTCCAACATTGTTTGCAGGTAATTCTACTTGAGCCAAAATTTTTCTTATGGAACTTGAAGCAATATTAAACTCCATCTTGCTTCAATTTTTAATTTTATGTTTTACTTTGTGTTATCTTAAGAATAACTTTTAGATCATTCATTTTGTTCTAATTTATTATCTTAAAATAAAATTTTTATAAATTAAATTATACAAGTAATGTCTCCAATTATTGAATTATAATATTTATAAACTTATATCTTAATGTTCTTTACACAGATGCTTCGAAAGAAGTCAAAATAATGAAAAATGTTATAAAGAAATTCCAGCTTGAATTAAACGATTCAGATGATTGTTTAGAATGCTATCTATTTAAAAACAAAGAAGATAAAGTTATAGGCGAAACTAATGAATTTTTGCATCTATGTGTAAGTATTCCATTTTTTTTCATTTGAAATCTGCTGCTTTGCCATTTTTGTGTTATGAACAAAGATTTAAACTATTTCAAGATTGTTTTTTAACATTTCTTTAACCTCTCTTTGTATCCAAACCATTGCATTCTTTTTTTATTTGTTATATTTCATTGTTCTTTAACAGCTTTTGAATTTAGTGTTACATAGTTTTCTCCCAACATCACTAAATTAATTCAAAAATAGTTCTCTTAATCTTACTCTCATAAATTATTAATATTATTTTTGTTCAAAGTCTAAGTTTGATTCAAATAAATAGTTATTAATATCACAATTTTATCAATTTAAGGTTTAAATTTTGATATTTTTAAATTTAATTAAACCAAAATAATTTTATAGTCACTAATAAAGAATTCAAGTTTTTTACTTTTTAAGATAATCATTTTTTTATATTTCTATTAGGATTATTATCTATAATATATTCTGATTTAGAAAAGTAACTGGAATAGATTCTATTCTTTTTCATAACTTAAAATTAAACTAATTGAATAAACAATATATACAAACGATTATTTAATAAAATGTTAATGAAAATGCAAAATGTCTAATTGTTGAAAATGCAACAGAAATATACAAAACAAAAGCATATTAAATGATTTTGTGATGGCTTTCTGCAATAAAAGTTAACTAATTTGTTTTTAAACTGTTTAGAAAGAAATGATTGATATTAAATATCATGGATTATTCCAAACAATCTATTTTTAATATGAATCACCTATTTAAGTATATTTAATGCAATTATTTTTATTAGAATATGGTTTTAAAACGGTTTGTAAGATATTTAATTGTAAAATGTATGCAAAAATGATTTAAATAAATAATTTATTTTGTTCTTTGAATTCTTATTTGAACCAGCTGATTTTCAATATGAAAATTTAATTTCTGTTTCCGTAAATCAACATTTTTTCTTTGAAACCCATGAATTTTTTGACTAATTCATATTTTTGTGTTACATATTATAGATTTTGCCAGTTTTTCTTAAATTATCAATTTCTTAATTTTTCTTAATGAAATTGTAATTCCATTTAGTTTGGCAGAATGATAGGCACAGCTTGTCCTTTTTGGACCTTGCGCCATAAAACCCAAACAACCTAGCAGAATGATAGGCATATTAAGTGAGATAATTTTATTGTACAAAGCAGTTGACTATTTGAACAATAAAATTATAAAATAATAAATATAAAATAATAACTAAAAAATAATAAATATTTCTTCAACTAATTTTTGTAGTTCTTATTGTTCTGTAATATTTTTTTGTGCAAATGATTTTTTGAAATTTTGAACAGAAGGGAGTTGAATTGTTATTTGTATTTTATTGTTTCATTTAACTTGTCTTTATTTTATTTATAAGATTTTGATTTACCTTCTATAATCATTTCTTTCATTTTCTATCCATAAAAGATATTTTTATTTTTCTAATATAATTGAACATTAAGCATTTAATTATGCTTAAAACTTTTAAAAACGGAGTTCAGATGTATATTTCCTGATTTGTTTATAATTGAATAATCTATGATGTTAAATGCAATTATTTTTACCTTTTTATTAAAAATATTTTTAGAGTCCTCCACATCCCATTGTTTGGGCTAAAGTGAAAGGTTACCCATATTGGCCAGCAAAGGTATGCATTACAATTTTATTAATAAATTATTTGGATGCATTTCATAAATAATGTAGCATAATTTTAAAAATTAGAAGTTAAGTGGATATTCTGAATTTAATATTATATACAAAAAATAAATATATTAAATTTAGAATATATAGTAATATAGGCATTTTTAAAAAAAAAATTCAATGACTTTCTATTTTAAAAGATTATTTTATTAGTTTATATTTGCTCTTACAACATATTTGCCCCCCAAAAAATGTATTTAACACCCATTAAAATATAGGTTCTATAGTCATAATTTGCTTTAATCTGATAAACCAATTGAAATTGGTAATTATTCCAATTATTTTGCTCAAAAAGTGTGACTTTTATTGTATTTCATATTTTTTAATTTGAAATTGAAAAATGTCTTGATACTTTTCTTAAAGCATTAATAGTTTTGTCTTTTCTTAAAAATATCTTAAATTATTTCAAAAGGCTTGAATACCACTAAAAATTTTTTTTTAACTTCAAGTATATAATTATTATTTTTTCAGTAATTATTTTGAATAAAAGAAATTAAATAACAATCCTTGTAAAAAGCAAAATAACTATTAAAATTTTATTAAAATATGACTTAATTTTTTTATGGAAATCAAGTAGTTCATTAAGCATAAAATAATAATTGATTATATTTGCAAGAAACCACAATGCACTTCTTAGTTCTATATACCAGGATTTGCTAATGATACTAGCATGCAGAATATTATTTATATGGAGAGTATTATTTATATGATAATATAGTTATATGTTTACAGTTATATAATTAAGACTTACATAGATGACATCTCCCTTTTTTAAATACAATAAAACAATTAATAAAAAAAGACATAGAAATTCTAAAATTTTTTAAAAGTTAATAAAGAAATTAAAATATAGTTAAATAATTCAGGTTACACTTTTTCTTTCAAATAAGGTTTCTTAATTAGTCTATCAGATTGGGTAAGGTTAAAAGTTGATGTATCAGAAGGCAAAGGATATTCTCAATCAGTCCACAAGATTAGATAAAGCTCAAACTCTATGTATCATCATAAGGAGGCAAAGGATCTATGGGGGAACAAACATCCAATAAAGGTACACTTGCTCTTTACTGGATGTTTGTTGAAACATTAGGAATATGACTTCTATTCCATACTAACATCTTACCTTTTTCTGTTATTTATTTATATGAATGAGGATTTTCAGTTTTATCTAAAACTTCTGCAAGTCAATTTCCTCTGTTTAAACCATCTTTATTAAAAACCACTTCATTATTTTTTTTAACAGAAGCTAATATTTAACATGTTTATCATAGTAAAGTTTTGTTTTATTTTGATGCTTTATGAGACTTTTTCAGGCTCTATCATTTCCAATTACTTAAATTTCTGAAATTTTGGTACCGCTAATCAAGAAAGTTTTTCCTAAAATTAATTGATCTCAAAAATTGTTCCAAATCATTTTCTATCAAATGAATTACTGAAAATGTTATTTGACTCTTATGGCAAATTCAGCTTTATGAAATTATATAAATACAGTTACGTTTATATTAAAAACTTTTTAAAATCATTGTTTAGAAATATGATAGAGAATAAAAATATAAAATTTTATTTAAATTAATACAGACTAAAATATATGTTATAAATTTTCTATTTTAAACAATCTTAACAGGGTTTCTTGGATGTGCAATTAATATTAATAAAAGTTTTTATTTTTGTTTAGCTCCTTCGAGTTGTTAATGGCTATGCTCATGTACGTTTCTTTTACACTCATCAGTAAGTTGATTTTTCCTTTAAAAAATTTAAATCTACTCTTATAAATTTGAAACATGTAGTCAGTTAGAATAATGCAATTAATGTAGAATTATATGGTGCATTCCTTTGATCATAAAAGATAACTGTTCCAATAGTAACATATTTAATAATAACAAATTTAAATTATTGCTAAAAGATGCAAATAATGGTAATTAAGTACCAGATATAAGCAGTTACTACTACCCAAAAGTCACACAACATTTAAGCTCTTAAAAACATAAAAGTGTTAATAGAAATTTTTGATTTTCAAGATAATTAATTTTATCTACTGGGGATGGTGATTGCCACACCATCTCTTATCTTAAAAACAGAATTACTGTTTATATTACTCTGTGAATCTTTTAAGAAAAGCAATTCAATGCTGAACACAAGTCTTATAAACAATAAGATTTTCAAAAAGACTGGAAATAAGAATTGAGGGAATACTGTTTTGAAGAACTTTCATGAAATATTTTGTTATAAACCATGCACCTTTTTTGGATCTGTCATATCAGTTTCATTTTCATGAAAAGTATGCAAATGAAGAAGTATGTGCTATGGTTTCTGTTTGTCAATAGAAAAAATACAGTCTTTTATTTTAATTTGAAATGTCTTGTGATATCTAAAAATTTCATAATGATCAATATAAGGAATGTAAAGTAAAGATCTCACTAAGTCAACTAGAAGAAAAACATATAAACTCCTGTTCTCCTTTATTTACCTAGTTAAATCCTTATAAACTGGGATTTCAACTGTGAAAACTAAATTTTTAAATTTCCTTTGTAGAAAGGAAAAAAAAAAGTAATTTGTATTGAGTTGCAAAGAATCAGTTTTTGATTTTAACTGTTATCTCCATCATAGTCAATATTTTCATCTGAGTGACCATTGTAGAACTGCATGGTGCATTTTGGAGAGTTTATCAGAAGGCATTTTAATAAAGATACATACTTCCAATGAAAACATTTAGTAATACCAAATGTAAATTATTACTAAAATGTAATAATAATAAGTAACAGAAGCAAACAACTACTATGAAAGAATAACAAAGCATTCACACAAGCAAAAGAGCATCGAAAGGTATGTGAGGGAAACCAGAAGTTGTGGATTTAGAAACTTGTTATATATAAAATTTTATTTATAATAAATGAGCCTCCCCATAATGTAATATTTATATACACATTCTCAAATACCAGAAAAATTGGAACAACATGCATATATACAAATAATGGAGATTTGCAACTGATCATCATTAGAGGTATGCGCCTGCCTACCATATTAAATCATAAATCAATAATCTAGGTGGACAAAATGTATATAAAACAGGATTGATGAAACTATTAAATTAATTATTTTTGCTACAGTAACAAGTTATCAAGAATTATGTTAGGAATATGGTTTTATTGTTACTTCACGAAAATTGCTATTGATTATCATGTATAAATCTTAATTATTTGGTAAAATATTTGACCCCAAAAAAGTTTTAAATCTTACTGGGATCCATCACACAGCCACTGGATTGTTAATGGGTAGATACATGATGCCTCTTTTGACAAATATCATCCTCAGTTTTATCAAATGGATAAAATACGAAAGTAACTAAAAAAACTTCACAAATTTTGGGATTTTATTTGTCAAAAGAAGATTTTTATGGTATCTCTGGGATGCTTGATTACGCATGTAGGTTTGATGTGTGTAGTTCCCATGATATGTCTATATTTAAATCTAATAGGTGACAGGTGCATAAGGATTCAATCTAATCTCTTATACTCACACATGTCTATTGTGCATATTGATAAATTTGAACAATTTTAGCAAATGAGTAATACCCCATATTTGAGAGTTGCTTCTGAGTAACTTCAAAATCACCCTTCAGATTTTAAACACTTCCATTGGCCATCTACATCCCTAGAAATGAACATTATTGAACATATCTGGGTTATTTTACAATGTATTGTTTAGAAAATTTCCACCATTTTGCAATCCTATGGTTTTGTGGATTGCTCTATAAGATTCTTGTTTTTGTTGTAAATTGCCTTTTTGATACTTTAAGACATTAGTGTAGTCTCCTAATGTCTTACAGCATCAAAAATATGGTTTCTATATAGTAGAATTTATGTGTATATTTGTTCTATCTTAAATTAAATATACTGGAGTAATATTAAACTTTAACAGAAGCATATTTGTGTTAAATCTGTAACAACTGATGTAATTGTGAAAAATAAGAATAACATTAGGCGCTTGTTTATTATAATTATCACATTTATCACATATGTAGTAATGGGTGGCAGTCTCCAACAAATGAAATGATAACTTTAAATTTAACATATTAATTATTGGGAGATATTATGCTTTTTCCCTCTTCTAAATTACAACTGAATGGTTGAAACTCTTGCTTTTTCAGTTTAAAAGTTTGTTTGCTTGAATCCCACCTTGGATGTGAGTATTTATAGTGACTCAGAATCCATTTTTAAATGTAGAACCTTATTTTAATTAGCTAGCCCTTATGTTCTAAAAATGACTGTGGAGCAACAAACGAAACCAATCTTTTAAACTGTTGAGACCAAACCAATCTTCTAAATTACAAAGATTCCCATCCAGCAACTTCCATTTGACTGTAGAGCACAACTCTGGAAAGTATGTAGGAGTACACATACACATTTATAGCATTTATATTATACATTAAAAGTCTAAATTAATGTTTTGGCATGAGAACTTGAAAAGAAAAAATATGTGCAAAATAAACAAGTTCAGTATTAAGTTGATTGTTTTCTTGATTGCTATGCTAGCTTTAAGTATGGATTCTATCAGATTTAAATTGAATATTGAATTACAAAAATTTTGGGCCAATAATGACTATAGTCCAGAAGAATGAATGTAGGAATGATGTGTCAATTTAAAGCAATATATATATTTCTATGGAACACATACAAAACTTTTTTAATGTACTATCACTAATTTTATTTTAAGGCTTCTAACCTGAGGTATTTATACCAAAAATTGTGCCTATTTTTCATCGTCCATTTTCTTCTCCTTTATTCTTATACATATGGTACAAAGACATACCTAGCAGTATGTGTATTGCAGCAATAAAATGGTTTGTGTGCATAAAATAATTGGTGGTACTAAGCAAAAATGTCAAAATTGTAAATGTGGCTATTGAATATCCAAGTATTTAACAATACTAGTAACTATATATATATATATATAAAGATACTTTTTATATGTATTCTTTTAGTTGATTACTAAATGTAGTTATAACCTAAAAGAATTTTTATTATTTTTAAATAAACTTAGATTTATAAAATCTTTAACTTTACAAACTTTTTTCAGTGAAGTAAACTAATTGTGCTCAGTTTAGAAGAGCATTTTTAAAAGATTGTTAAATTTTTAAAATTTGTAAAGATTGTTTATTGTAATGTCTGAGAATTTTTGCGAGCAATCATTTAAAATTTTAAATTCCATATGTTATGAAAAAATGTGAATAAGTATCTGTATGTATATAAAATTACTCATAATTTGATGTTAATTTAATTGAAAATGAATTTGTGGATTAAAATATTCAAATTAGTGTGTTTGTTATTAGGGCAAATTATACTGAAATTATCAGAATTTATATTATTGTTGATTCTCTAATTTTTACTATGTAATAAAAATTTTTTTGGTCATATACTATTTTATTTTGATTAGATTTCATATTTAAAGGTGTACATAAACCAGAGAAATACATACAACAAAACTAGTTAAATTTTATTATAAATATAAGAAAATTGGAAAAAAAATTTAACCAGTAAAAAAACATAAAATTATGTAAAATAGATTCATATTTATGTGCATTAATTGTACATTTATCTAATTTAAGTTTTCTGCAGAAGATAAATACTTTAGAATACAGAATTTAAAGAATTTTATAATGGAATTTTTTTTTTTTAATAATTAAATGATTGATACCTTGACAGGTTTTCTTCTGTTAAAGATGTTCTTTGCATATCAAAAACATATCCTTCAATAAAGGGCCTGAAGGAGCCAATCACATTGAAATATCAAACTGCAAAAGAAGAATTAGCGCAGTATACCAAAGTATTTGTGAGCAAATATAAAATAAAAGAATTCCCATATGCTGAGAAAAATGATCAAGTATTTGATTATGAAAAAGGCTTGGCAAAAATGTTGGAGATTCACAATAAGGTGATTTAGAAATTTAATTTTGTTATTATATGTGCATATTTATTTCAGGAATGTACTGAATAACTGTTAGAGGGTTTTGAGATTTTTTTTTGTTTTAAAATTATTTAATAATCATTACTCTTTATTATATAGTTCTTAGACACATATAATTTAAACAGTTCAAAAAGAAATTGCAATATACTAGATATTTTTTTTTTAAACTTTTTAATATATATCTCAATCTTAAATCATTAAATTGTTTTCAGTACTTTAAAAATAAAAATAATTAAATGTTTTGATATTGTTTGATAAAATATTACTTGAATCTAATCCTTTCACTTAACGCTGAAATTTTTTAAGTCATTAAATTAGTTTTTTATATTTAGTTTTAAATAAATTGAAATAATTTCTAATCAATTAATGAATAAATTATTTAAGGCCTGAGTTTGTAACCTTTTAAAAATTTCATGTAGTTATAAGTTTACTATAATGATTAATTGATTACATTAAAAAATTAAAAATCTATCACAAAATTTATCACATTAGTTAAAGTTTTATCAAATTCTGAATTAAACAAATATCAATCTTTGTTTCTAGGAATATCATTTCCTATTTTGTTTCATCTGCAGCTATAGTGATCTAGAGAATAATAATCTAAATATAAATTTGTTTACAAAAATGTAGAGTAGTTACTTATCTATGTAAAAAGTTTAAATAAAATTTAAAAAAATGCTAGGTAATTATATAGGTTTGACGCAATTTCTTATTTTACAAGCACTACCCAGCTATTTTGAAAACCTAAGTTACATCATTATGTGCTGCAACATCCGATTGTCAAATACTGATTGCGCTTGAAATTCAACTTTACAATCGCACTCTATTTTAAATTTCAAATATCAAAATTACGAATATTTCATTATAATTACTAACTAAAGAAATTTAAAAAAAAAATACTTTATTTCTCAAAGGTTGCATAATAAAAAACAAATATAAACTAAAGATCATACAGTCAACAATGGGTTTCAACCTGGCCATAATTTAAATATATAAACATAAAGAAAATATATTTTTATGAAATCTTTAATTTTTATTAACAGGGCACCTATCTTAAAAAAAAAATTCAGGGTAATTCTATCTAGCCCCAATTGAAACCAAGTAATAAAAATATTTCTAACATTAATATGCATTCTTACAAAAATCCAGAGTTTTTAATCAATCAACATTACTATTCTGAATAAATATAAATATATAAAATGTTTAATACTGTTATTTATAAATACAAATATATAATATTGTTTATACAATACTCTCTTAATGTATAACATAAAATAGCCATATTAATTAAAACCATAAAATAACTCACCTAATTATTGCTGCTTGCAGCATCGTCAATGCCAGTTGGACAACAGATTTCCCAAAGATTCAGTCTCAATATTCTCATAAGGAAAATATGGTCATATATATATTCTCTGAGGAAAAATAGTAATTCCAAATAATAAAAACGACATGAAAATAAATTTTTTTTTCTGAACTTTCAAAATGAATTTTTTCTTAAGAAACTTAAAAATTTCACTATGAACTAATCTTCAGAAATTTAACTCTCAAAAAATTTCGAAACATAAATATTAAATCATTCTCTTCTAAACTAATCTGTAATCAAATAAAAAAAATTACTACTCAAATACTTTTAAGGCTACTAGCACACAAGACAAATTTTGCACTTGTACACAGTTCCGTTACATCATACAAACACACTCCGACCTGGTAAGCCAGTTTGTCACACTATTATCGCCCATACTGGCACCTATTCTTCGGCCTTAATTTTTCTTGTTTTTAACACTGATCCTTTAAACAAACAAATATGAATTTGATATAAATGTGTTTACTTTCTTTCACTTGTTGTTCAGTTAAGTTCAAATGTCTAGAAAATGTGGCAAAATTATTTCGTGATTTGAAATTAATTAATAGCTTAGTGAATGAATAGTATATTTTAAAGTTGAAAAATTTATTACCATTTCAATCTTAGATATTTTAAAAGCAAACAATATTTTTATTCATATTTATTTAAGCTTAAAAGACAAAGTATATAAAGTATCTTGAATAAATTTTTTTTGTAGATCACTTAATTAATTCTTATTATTAATAAATAAAATATTATCTAAGAATGTTTTATTTAATTTATTTAAAAAAATGATTAAAAAATTTCTTAAATCTAGACAACCAAATAATTTCTATTTGGAATCAATCTTGTTCATGTCTTTGTAATTTATTTTTCAATTTTACTTGTTCTGTAATAAGTGAACTGTCAAATATTTTTTAAAAATCAGAATTTCTTTTAGCTTTTTGTTAAAGAACCAAAGAAAACATCATCTGAACGGAGGAAGAATTTAAAAGAAAAACATTCTCAAACAAATTCTCAAGCTAATTTAGTTGATTTAACAAGTAATGTCTTCCATTTTTCCAATACTTAAAATTATTTTATGTCATTTCATTATTAACAGACAGGAAAGATATTTAAAATTCATTGTTTGAATTAGTCAACATTTTACAATTTTTTATTAAATTGATTCATATTTGATATTTTACAATAAACTTCTGTCCTAGGAATTATTTTTAATTACATAAACTATTTTAGTGAATGAATGACGAAGAACCTTTTATTCAAATGCTTAATTATTTAATTAATGCATTTAATTTCTGTTATATGTAAAAGAACTTAAAAAACTCACAAAATAATATTTTTTATTTCCTATTAAAATTTCTTAATTTCATCTGTAATTTTTAATGTATTAAACTTTCTTAGTTGATATACTTGTTCTATGCCTCAATGACAACAATTCTGGAGAATAAAAAATATAATGTAATTTTTGAGACATTGATGAATAGAAGTACTGTATATTTTCAGTTATAAGTTTATTCATTGAATAATCATTTACAAATGGTACATTGTAGCTTTGAAAATTACTCAAGATGAATTACTATCATTATAATAATTAAAAGAATGATATTGAGAAAAGTGTAAGTGATGTCTTGAAATTGAATAACTGTTTAAATGTATCCTTTTAATGAAAGATAATTATAAAAAACCATTAGATTAAAAAAGAAATAAATTTTAATTTTTAAAATTATTTTCCCATACCTTAAAAATTATATTATGAAATAGCAGTTTATGATACAAGTAACTTCTCTGATTGAAATAAATAGTATTGTGATATTAATTATCTTATTAACATAAATTTTCATTATTTATTATGTTTCCTGTTTAGTTTTATTTTTTGCTGTCTGCAACTGCAGGAATCAATTCTTGTGAAAAGAAAATATATCTAAATTTTATTTTGTTTAAGAGTTTTGTGTGGTATTTGGTTTTCTTGATTTATATATTCATTTTTAATCGAGGCAATTTAGAAGAAAAGATTAGCAATTGTCATAAAAAAATATTTTTTCATAAAAAATGTTCTGGAAAACCTAATCATATTTTAGTCAAACGTATATTCAGTATTTTTTTCATTATCACATGGCCTACTTACATGATTTATTTTCTGTAAACTTTACATCATATTAATGGCATTGTGTATTTAAAATCATTATTTTATATTTTTATTTTACTTTTTTGCATATGAGTTGAATAAAAATATATAGAAGTATGTTGCTACACTTTTGTGTTTAAATAATTGCAATAAAGTATACATTATAAATGATTTCCTTTCAATTTAGGTAAAACTAAAATAAGACATCACTGAGAACGTATCTTAAATTATTGTCATTATTTTTCCCCTTACATTGCAGATTTTTTTAAAATTTTTTGCTTGATAAATTTAATTGTATGAGCACCCAAATAAATGGTAAATGCTTTTTAAATCATTGTAAAGAATATATAAATGCTAAGGTAGGTTTCTTATGATGTTTGAAAATATTTACTTTTTAAATTATGTCTTATTAATTAATAAATTATTTTTACTATAATAAAGAACATTAATTAACAATGTGTTGATGTGAGAATTGAGTTGAGTAATGTTTAGTAAGGTGAGTGTGAGAAAATATGAGTAAAATTTTATACTCATTTAGTTTAAATTATCAATGCAAATTGCTATTTCTTTCATATTTGAAATTTATAAAAATAAACTGTTTTACAAATTTTCTAAAATATTATAAATTGCATTGAATTTGATTTTAAACAGTATTCTTATTTTCAAATCTAGACATAAGGTTTAATGTATTGGTGAACTAACCAATACATTAATTATGTTATTACATTATTTTCTTAACACATTAAAATATGTTTAAAAAAAAAAAAAAAAAAAAAACAAAGTTTAGTTTTGGTAATATATAATAATCCATTAAGGTATAAAACTAAATCTGATGTATTGATTATACATAGTAGTTTTCTTTCTTTCCCTTTATTTTGTTGAAGTATTTTTTATTGTTGATCACTTACTGAGGTAAATTTTTTTTACTGTGAACCACAACCTTCTTCAGAACTTTCTTCCAAACTGTTCTCTTCAGTTGTTGACATTTAGGACTTGAAGGTCTTTATCAATAGCCTATCCATCTTAATTTTAGCCTTTCCCTAATTTTGGTTCCCATTGATTTGTACTTGAATATAATGAATATCATGGTTGAGAAATTTATACTGCAGATGTGGCTAACAAATTTAATGTGGTTGATTTCACTATGTTTAATCATATCAAACTCCTTTTATATTCTGAACAATTCATTATTATATCTGTGTCAACATATACCATCAACATTTCTTGCACACATAATTTTTCCCAACACTTTTCTTTCAAAGACAGTTAGCCAATTTTCTTGGGATTTCTTCAAGTTCTAAGTTAAGCAAATCATATCTGAGTACAGGTCTAATAAACAATTTTATAATGGATTATAATTTTTCTTATTACTTATTTTGAATGTAGAAAATTTTATTAAGACATTAGTTATAAGTGGCTTTCTCAATTGATCGCAATATTGCCCCAATTATTTACATTTGAATCAAGGTATGTAAAGCAGTCAATAAACTCAATATTTGGTTTTGAGAAATTTTAAGCTGACAGCTGTAGTAATCACTGACATTTAGTTAAGGATTTTTTATTTGAGTAATCAAATAATATCAGCATAGACTAGGAGCTGGACTGACCTAGTAAAAATAATTTTTTTGTTATTAATATTAGAAGCATGAATAGTCCAACACCATATTGAAAAGCAAGCTAGAGTACCACTCTATCACGCACCATTTTCGATTTCAAAGTAAATATATCAAATTTCCAAAGAAATTTACATGGGCAAAAGTTTGATTTAATACTAATTGTATGAACCTGATTAAAATCTCTCGGACATTCATATCATCTAGAGCTCATAAAAGCATTTTTTGAACTATGTGATCATATGCTGCCCTAAAGTCAATAAGTAATTGTTGTACCAGCAAGTTTCCCTGTACCTAGCAAGCCCTGAGCTAGGCTCTACTTGTTAGGTGGAAGCAACCGGCTGGGAGTCTATAATTTAGAAGCAGAAATCAAGCAGAAGGCCCCTAATACATGATCTGCCACTCTCCTGAGGAGTCATTTCACTTTGAGGACATAACAGCTATGACCTATTTAACATGCCATACCCACCTTTTGTGAACACAACAGATCTTTGGTTAAACAGGTTCTTCCTTTTGATAATCCACTACCTTCTGATAGTGAGAAATACACTAACCAAGCAGGTCACCAACCCGTATAAATAAGTAGCACATATTCATTCCAAGTTACCTTGATTTTTCAAGTATTTGTTGCAATTTGAAAATTTGTTTGCCTCAAGTAGGTTTCTCCTTTCTGAACCACGAACCACATTGTCTAACTATGTTTTCAACAAAAGGTGAGAGCCTGTCAAATGATACATTATTTTTGAGGAAATTTTATAACTAATATTAAACAAACTGATACTTTCAGCACAAAAAGTTAAGAAAATTTTGGAATCTTTTCTTTTAAATTTGTCAAAATGCCACAAGCCTAGTCCAAAGATAATGCATATTTCTTTATAGACAAGAAATACTTATGTATTGCTTTAGTTAGCTTAGAATATCTTTGGTTTAAAAATCTAGCTGGGATGTTAGCAGACCTGTTGCCTTATTTTATTTAAGTTTTCTTGCTGCTTGTTTCATCTCTTCTAGCAAGGGTGGAAGTAAGTTGATCCCTTGCTGAGTCTGAAAGTATTCCTGAATAAATTCTGTTAAAGAATACCAAATATTTAAGTTTCTTGTTCAGCTATTTTCGAATTACATGACATTTCTCTCTCTTTTTTTTCTTTTAATTTCAAATCTTAAGAATTAACTTATCAACATTCCATGAGAAAATTTACATATTTCCAACTTGTTAATTTGTTAACGAAGTATATGAATTTATCAAAACAAAATTCCATAATCCTCTCCATTTTTAATCTTGTATTAGTGCTTATAATTTTATAAATATGCTAATTTTTTAAATTAATAAAAAAATGTATGCATGCTAAATTTTGTTTCAATTTGTCAAGACATAAAATTGCATAACATGTTTCCTTGTTATTTTCATTTACTTCCTGAGAGCTAAGATAATTCAGTGAGGTATTCTAAACCATACTTTTGAGGTATTTGTATGCCAAGTTTAATTTGAAGTTGTCAAACACTTCAAATTAAACTTAGCATACAAATACCTCAAGCTGTTTTGGAGAACTCATAATTTTTTTTAAATATAGGTAACCTTTCAAACAAATGAAGAATGTGTGTATCCCAAAGTTTTATATTTATTAAAGTGTATGGAATGCACAAGTCCTTTTTTTATTTCCATTTCAAATTTAGTTTTTAAAATATTAAGAAATATGTATTATAATTTTTAATTAAATACTTCAGTTTTTTGTGAAAATTTTTCATGAACATTTTATTGATGATTCGAGAAATATGATTTTCTGCTTTATAAATTTAAAAATCGTATAAATAAATGATAAGTATAGATAATCTAAGAATAAAAGTTAATTGTAATACATGTTTTAAAGTTTGTTTATAATTTTTTGCTATTCTGATAATGAATAGTACATCATTTATATTTCATTACTCCCTTTCATAATTTCTTATTATGAGGAAAAAATAAATTTCTTTTAACATTGTTAATCCTGTGTTTGAAATTTTATTTGAATGTTTTAAGTGTGTAATATATATGTAATGAATTTTTTATGATACTAGTTTTAAATTTGAATATATATTTCTGATGTATAAATTAAAGGAGAAATTGCGCTATTAACATTTATGAGCTTTTTTTGATAAAATTGTCTTACTCTTTGTGTTACAAAGTTATAAGTTTAATCAAAGGTCATTCAAAATAGTTAATAAGTTTAAAACTACAATGATGCATCTTTAAATCTAAATTTAATCAATGCATATACATTATTGATGTATTGTATTGATCTTCATTAGTTTTTATGAATAGCTTTTGAATAATTTACTGACTTTTCCAAAATGCCATTGATTAGGTTGGCAAAGCTTTGACTAACTTTTTTTGTAAAGATTGTTTTCTTGACCGATTTTAAAGAACTTAAGAGCTGGGCCAAATATTATTAAAGCAATGATAACCCTAGAAAAATATAAACTAAAATAACAGATATAGAATTAACAGATTTAATGTTGCCCATTTGTTTACATAATATCACCTTTCAGGAAGCATCTCTGATATATATATTTCAAGATATTTATGGATTACCTTGAAAGGTAGATAAATCATTATAAACCTTTTGTATAAAAAGAAATCAGTTTAAGCTTGGGATCTGTAAGATACTATCTTTTACTGTGAATTGTGATTATGTTGTATCCAGAAATGTTTACTGTATCAGTTTATATTTTTGTATTTATTAGTAGCATTGCTTTACTTTTATATCATATGTAGGAGTACTTTAGAGATTTCTCATATCTTTAAAGTATCTTTTTGAATTACTGGGAATTGAAATGTATATCTATATTTATTGAATTTTCCTATCAAGTCCATATATTTGATAAGAAGTTAAAATAATATATTTGATAAATTTGATAATAATGGGAATGAATTACTTTGATATTGTGTTTTGACATTAGATTTTATTTTCAAAAATGATTCAGAATATTACATTTTATATAAAAATATTAACGATTACTTTTGTATGATCACAAAGCTATAAGTTGTTTTTATAAAATAATAATAAATTATAAATTCTATAAGTTTTTAGGGAAAAATTGTCATGCAAAAATTTTCAATAACTAAAAAATATTGTATGATTTTATATAATTTTTTTCTTTAAAGTTATAATGTATTTTATTAAAATAAATTAAAGTTGTAAATAAATTTTAATTAAAATAAATTTTAATTATAATTTTTTTTTATTTTTGGCAAAACAATTTAATTTGAATAACTATTATAACTATACTTTTGTTTTCAGCAATATGCATTACATTAAAAAATAAAATATTAAATCCCTATAACAGAAATTCTTGCAAATGCAATTTTTTCTAAAAAATGAAAGCAAGTAAAAGTTTCTATTTCATATTTATGATTGGAGTAATGCAATTGCCTTTTGTTTGATATAATTTAATTCGAGGCAAGAAAATAACTTCATACAGATTTTTCATAATTTAGTGGCTTTTAAATTTCTACATTTGAATTCAGTTCTACACAATGAGGCATGAGGCATTAAAAGAATACTTTTACTGCAGACTATTTTAATGACTAGGCCACAGTATCAAGTTGTAAGTACTAAATGATTTTGACAAAACTGCATTTACTGACTTTATCAATTTTTAAGATAATGGTCTTTTAATTTTTACAATTAAATTATAAGTTATCAATGTGACTTTCGGAAATTCGTTAATTCCATCAGTTATGACCATTCTATATAAATTTAATTGAAAATTTGTGTTATGTGATTATTATTTTTTGTCAATCAGGTTATAATTTTGTTGTGTACTTTTCATATCATATTTATAAAATTTCTTGTTTTACTATCTATTATGAAATAAAACCCCTATTTATTTTTTTAAATTATTATATTATTTTACTTTTGTCTAAAAATATTAAATCTCTTGGAAAGTTCTGACCACTTCTATAACGATTTTTGACAACATGTAAGCACATATTTGTTTGGCTCTATATTTCTATTGCCAAATATGTATGTAGCAAATTAACTAAACTAATGTTGATTCTTGTTAGTCTTGAGTGTGAACTGATAGAGACAACTGATAAAACCATTTGTATTTTATATGAATTTCAACAAGGAAGAAATGGTACAGAAACATGTAGAAGTTTATGGAAAGTATTCAGTGAAAGTTCAGTTTCTAATAGGATAAGCAGAAGATGGTTTAAAAAAATTTAAATCCTTTCTGATGAGCCACATTCTGGATGACCATCTTTGATCGATGACAATGTTGTTAAAAAGCAGGATAAAAAAATTTTTTTTTTTTTTTTTTTTTTTTGACAATATTGGATATCTCAGAAATGATTAATTCACCTCAGCAATTCTTTTTAGAGCATATTCAAAAGATAGTATTTGTGTGGAAATATTGAAAATGGGTGCAATAATCAATATAGTATTGTTCTTAATATTATTTTGTTGATAATAGGTTCATAACACATTTAATAATATTGCGATGATTTGAGCTAAATTAATTGTATTAAACGTTAAAATATAGTGAATTTCTTAAATCAGCATATATTGTTTCCTTTTTTATGAGATTAAATTTAATTAATGTGTAAAGAATGAAAAGTAACTAATTTTGCTATATGTTGGAGAAATTCGTTTTGTTTTTTGCAACAGTGATTTATGTTAGGAAATATCAAATCATAAATTAATAAATAAATGGAATCAAATTTCATTTATGAAAACACTACAACAGCTATATCAGTTTATTTCGGTTTGTCTTATTAAATTATTAAAAAAAGTTCTTTTAAATATTTAGAAAAAAAAATTTTCATTTTCTTTATTTTAAAGATAAAATTGTGTAAAATATTTTTTTCTATTATTATTATTAGGGGAGGCAATTATTAAAATAAAACCTAGTCCTCCATCACCTGAAGAATATGAAAGTGAGTATAACATTTAAAAAATTCTATCATATTTAAAAATTATTACTCAGTTATTTTTCAATTTTACAACTAAATTAGTTTTTTAATATAGGTTCAATAATTGAAAATTTATATTTTATTTCTGTTTCATTCTAACTGATATTTTGTTGTAAATGTTTTTTTTATTCTAATACCCATAAGCATTTACAATTTATTTAAAACACTTTTCAAGACATGAATCAAAGTAGAGAAGCTTCATAACTTTTTCATGTAATGTGGATTTCTTAAAATATAAAATAAAGAAAGAATAAAACATAAAGCATATTTATTCATTGAGTATTTTAAATGTTACCATTGATTAAAAATTTGCCGCGAATTGATGTAATTATCAAAATCTCATAAACCCATTTCACATCTTAAAAACATTTTTGAAAAGGAAGAAAGCTATTCAAAGAATTAAAAATAAAGTTATTTCTATCAAGAACAAACATTAAAAATTCCTTTTATATTTCTTTGATAATATAAAGTTCATCAGATATTATTTCAGTTCTATGTATACTATTCAGTTGTATGTTTACTCAATATCTTTACTAGATCTTTTATTAATTGTTTTCCTATGAAAATTATTATGATTAATAAATTGTTTTCTGATAAAGCTTTATAAATTTTTTTTCTAAAGTTATAATAGGCTTTATAATAGCATTGAATAATTGACTTTATTACTATTATTTCAATACTTACATTCTTCACAATGAAACCTACATGTGTACATCAGTTTTGCATCATGTTATTAAAACTTTATGTCCAACATAAATCATTATTATCAAGAAAAGTTTCTGACAATGTATTCAACAAGAAACTTATTTGTTTTGATTAATGAAAATTTTCACATGTATTCTTCCACATCAAAAAGCTGTATAATTGAGGAGATTTTATCTAGTGATTTAGTAGAATATTAGAATAAACCAAAGAATATTTTACTGTATAAATTAATAATTATACAAACATAGTAATAAACAAAAACACATTTCATGGATAATTATCAAAATAATCGAAACAGCTATTCAATATAAAGTATTTATGGCAAAATGTTATTGATATATTTATCACAATTACAATGTTTTAATAATAATATGTTTATTATAATAATAAGATGTATATGTATTCTGAAAATCAAACTGCAATCATACCAATGAAAAGGAATATTGTACTTTTATTGAAATTTCCTGGCTTACAATAAACTTATGTTATTGCAATGTTTTTTAATATTTCTTAGAATAGTTAATTACTCTTTATGGTTAACTTTATGTATGGTTTGAAAAAAATAAAGTCAAAATTGTTCTCTTTTTAGATTAGTTTAGACTTATTTATTAAAATTTCTTCTGGTTTATTTTATTAAAAAAATCACTAATTTATATATGTTTATCAAGCTTTTGTAATATTATAGGATGATAATTTTTTTGCATAATCAATTCCTAAATCGTGTAAGGTATTTTAAAAGACAATCATGTTCAAATGCTTTATCAACAGTTTGTATTTTTGTGGTATTTCTCTTATATGAAAAACTTTCTGAATAAAATGCATAGAAAAGTTCTTGTGCAATTTATTTTGTAAATTTCATTGTAAATTTTTGATAAATATTAAATGAATTGTCATATAAAACTTAATCTATTTCAGGTATTTAAGATACAAAATTAGGATCTAATTTTTTTTTTAAAATTTACTGTATATTTTATAATAAGAACTCTGTCTAAAGTCCAATTTTAGTTATTGCTTTATTCAAGACATTGCTTCGTGTAAACCAATAAAACTATTAAAGGGGCAAAATTTCAATTTGTATTTTAAATTAAAAATAAATAAATCTTATGAAAGCAATTATATAATATGAATCACTACCTATATACAAGAAAATCCTTTAGAGCAGGGATTGAAATTAAGGGGACTATTATCAATTGATAGACCTCCAGACACATGGAAGACTGCCTATAATTTAAAAAAAAAAAAAAATAGTTATTTAATAACCAGCATAAATAAAAAAAATATATGTGTTGCTATGACCCTGTTCAAATTAGTAACACATGTGTGATATGTTGCTTCAGAGTATTCGCAAATATTTGTTTTTAGCATAAGGTGGCACAATAGCTTTTACAAATGCACCATTAATGTTTTACTTTTGAATTTCAATGATAATCTTCTGTAATTAATAATAAGTTAAAGGGCTATTATTACAAAATAATTGCAAGTCATTTGATATTCTGTGACTCTACCTACCTGTGCACATATTCTTTTTCGATGATGAATAGAGTATATTTAAGATAACCCCATCTTACAGTTTTCCCATCTTATTGTCAGTTACTTAGAATCCATTAAGATTTCAGTTAGTAATTATACTGAATTATTAGTTATCCATGAACAGTATCTAGGCACGACTTCTAGTTTGTACATGTACAAAATCTTATCTATATTTTTAAAGTGTTATTCAAGTATAAAAAATAAATGAATAATTTGTGCTTTTAATGTTTGTTACAATTAAACTTTAGAATCTTGTGATTTGGTTCACACAGTTTTTATAAAGTATAGTTAGATACATGACATTCGAAGTATAATTTACACGTTTTATATTTAGTTGTATTAAAAAAGTGTCTTTTATTTAAATTTACCTTTTCACTGTTAGGTAAATACCTACAGCTTACAAAATTAAAAGTAGATTGTGTCCTGATGATGTCTGCCCACCCATGCCTTAAAATATATATTTTTTTCCTGCATGGAAAGGAGGAAAAATCTATGATTAATTAGATTCTTGGAAATTGTGTTTGGATCCTGCTGATGTCAACATTTTTCAAATTAATCAGGAGCAAGATATAAAATTAGTTTGATTCTTTAAAAACACTTGCATTACTCCTATAATGTAAATTCCCCCCTTTACACCAAAGAAATAGCTAATGATTACATTTGCTTGAACAATTGGAATCTCAAATTTTGTTATTGGTTGATTAGAAATTAATAATGGGACTAATGATTGAGGTATCAAAAATGGAAAAAGAAATTTTATTCAATATTATCAATAATTTTATTTCAAATGTAAGATATTGTAAAATCATGTTATAGAGAACAAGAAATGAAAACAATTAATATTTTAAATAAAAAGTAAAATAAAGAAATTAGTAGATATTTTAGTAAAACGATGTAATCTTGAAAGCATTTAAGAAATATTTTAATCTTAATTAGTATTAGAAACAATTTCTCTTTAATAATTTTGTTAAAGTAATAACATGTGTTTCAGTTTTACATAAAAAAGATACTTTTCTTATAAATTTCATTGAGAATAAATTAAGAAATAATTGAAATGTGCAGCATGAAAAAATTTGAAATGACAATTATGTATTAATGCAGATTTAAATTTAATAAATCTTGATCATTAAAATCATTTTTGTTCAAATAAAAATTATAAAGTTATGACACATCTGCAATTTTTTAATCTTCTTAGAAATTCCTGATAGTTTTCTATCAATTGTTTAATATTTCTATTAATTTAGATAATTAGAGTTCTACTATGTCTGATACTTTCAGCTTATTGTAATTTATATTTTATTTTATTTATGATTTAGTTTAGGGTTTTAATTTGTGTTAATGTAAGTTATATTTGTAACTTTATTTATTTACTTCTGTTTTGAGTTCTCACTCTGTTGGGCATTATTTGTATTAGTTATATTAACTTTATAAATGCATGAAATAAGGTGAGTATTAGAATGATGTATATTCAAAGTATCTAATATTCTTAAGGCTTAGTGACTTTTTCATATCTATCGATTGTCAAAATATAATACCAGTTATTGGTTGCTTTACAATAAATTTTAATGAGTTATTCAACTTTCAAAGTAGATGCAGAACCTCATTAAACACCTGTTTTTGTGAAATGGCAATTGAACCCACATATTATCCTAAAGTCACAAATGCTTATCAATAAAGTTTTTGTGTCAAACCAGTTCCTTGTAGCCATATTTAGTGAAACTTAATTAAAAATAATATATTTCATATATTCATGATTACTTTATATTTTACTTTACTAAAAATGCTGTATGGTAATTAGCATAAAAATGGTAAAATAATATAAATGTATTACTTCAGTTCCACATTTTTAATTTCTGTTTGCATTACAAATTTTACTATTAGTATTTTTTCCATGTTATACATGAAACATATTCTTATTGCAATGGTACGTTGCTCCAAAATTTTAAGAAATTACTGTATAAAATGTAGAATTTATTGTTTTTTGTATATAACATTTGTTTCCTTGAGTGAAAAGTATTTCAAATTTAGGTACCTATAAATTTTTCAATTTTAATCTTAAAATAATGAAATATTTATTTGTAGATATTAGTTAATGAAAAGGAACTGTCAATAGGTGTAACTTATAGACCTAGAAACTTAATAAAAATTTACATTTTTAAAATGTTTTTATTTGTATCCAACAACATTTAAAATAGAGTGACATATATTCAGCTTATTTTTATGCTTATAATATGATATATTATTTTAAACATTGTTGATGTAAATGTCATTGGACATTGGTAGCACCAAATACTTTAAATGTTATTAAAAATTTTTAAAATACTACATTTCTAGAATATATACAATATGTTTGTTCTAAATATTATAAATTGACTGCATATGTATTCATAAATGCATGCATATTTTTTCAATTTTTGTATTAATTTTTATTAATGTATTGCATTATTTTTTAAGGAGTTCTAAACTTAGGTGATTGATATTTAGTTTCATTAGGCACACAAATTTTAGTCATGGTATGTTTTAATATTTCCATCCAAGCCAAAATTGTGATTTTAATATGTAACAGTGTTTTCTTTTAAAATGTTAACTATGAGCTCGAGTTGAACTCGACAAGACATTTCGGTGAAGATTTTTGGATGACCACATGTCAGCTGTAAATATTGATAAAATTTTCTTACTTTAAACTGATTTTAACTTAGAATTAATGATAATAAATAAATTACAAAAAAAAAAAAAATCAATTTTGCCTTAGAGCTGTATTTTTTACACATGGATAAAGTGATTCTCTCTTTTTAGTAATAGAACTATTCATGTCACTTTATTTAAAATGTGTATTTTGATTACTGTAAATTATTTAACTCTTAAATGGGGATATAAAAAATTGCGGCCCAATTTTCCTTTTCATGGATGTCTTACATCATAATTTGCATGGTAGTCTTACATCATAATTTGCCAATAAGTTGGACATAGTCAGGTCAGCATACTATTATCATTACAAGTATGCTGGCTAACTTTGACAAATATTCAGAAATTTCTATAAAAATTTGTGTGTTTTTCCAATTTTATCCCCCTTCTTTTATATTTTTTAAAAATATTTCCTCCAAATATTATAACTTATGCAGAAATGCAAAATGTAGCCATTTACCATATTTTATTACCTGCATTAATAAATTTATAGAAGGTTGTGAATTCAGTATCTGTTGAATTCTAATAGTCCAAATATGTAATGATTTAAATGAGTTATAAAAGTACTCTAGCTTAAAAATTGTTCAAATATTATAAACAAATTAACCCCATAATTTATTCTATGAAACAAATAATAAAAGATTAAAACAATTTCTAAAATCTTGTGTACTATATTGTGTATACCTTACAGAAAGTAAATAATTTTTAATTGGATCAAGAATAGAATATAGTTTTTCATGATTAAAATTTTTACAAATATGTCAGTTTTAAAATATTAAAATAAGAATTAATATGATTGAGAATTAATAATTTTTTTCCTAGTTTAAGTGAATTACACATTTAGTTACTAGAAATGAATTAGTTTTATTCTTTTGTAAATTTTTCATTTTGATAAAGTTTATGAGAAAAGTTAGTAAAATATATTGAATAAATTTTATGTACAATGTATTAAAATTTGTATTGAATTTTATTTTTTAAAATTTCTGAATATTTGTTTGAAATGTTCACAAATACGCATCTTTCAATCTTCAAGAAGATAGTATAATGTAACTGATTAATCATCAAACTAAATTCTGGAAATAAATTAGAATGGATCATTAAATGTTATATTATTTCATTTATTAAATTAAGTAGCTATTTTACTTGCTCATCCATATGTATTTCAGAAATTCTTAATTTGCTTAGCAAAATATCTTGTTTGAAATGGGAGCTATTATTTTCAAGAATTTCAGTAAACCTGCTCATATTTATTTTCTTTAATTTTTCTATCAAAAGCGAAAAAATTTTATATACAAATGTTGTGTCTATGAAAAATTAGCATTTTGGTCACTATGTTTGTTAAGATGGGTGGCAAATACAAAATAATGCTGCATCTGTATAATATTTAAAATGTGGCATGGAACAGAAACTCAACAATGAATGTAAAGCTTGGATGATGTCATCCTCTTCAAGCTCACCTGAAAATGGTTTTCTATTTTATTTTATTATTATTATTTTTATATTTTTTATTATAAAGAGTAGTTGAAGAGTAGGCAATAAAAAGGTTGCAACTTTTTCTCCCATCAATATTCTAGTATTTGTAAAATAATGTTAATTATGTGTATATATCTAGCTGTTTATTATGTGTTTGATTTATAAATGTGTGGGTGCAAAATTAAAATGCCCCTTTCATGATTACCGATGTGAGTACAATGGGAAGGAAGACAAATGAATTACAATAAATATCACTCTAAAAGTATAAAATAAGAACCATAATTAAAATCATTTTCCTGGTTTTTTTTATTTATATGTTTGTGATTTTCATTGATTAAATTTCATTGGTTATACCTTATTTTAAGATAATTATAAATTCCTTCTAATATTTGACACAATGTAGTGATTTTCTTGTTCTAAATACCTTTGGCTAGACATTAGGTAATTTGTTAATTGTCATAAATTGTGAAAATGAGCTTAGGAATTTCGTAATTAATCTTTTATTTGTATTTTTTATCATTTTTCATAATGCGTGATGTATTTTAGATTTTAAAATAAGTATAATTTATCAATTCATAATTTTTCTATTAGTGTTTTTTACACTCTGGAAACTTTAGATTATATTAAGAATCGGGTGACACTTAATGTAATTTTTAAGTTTGGAATTTTTAATCTTAGACTGAAATCATTTTCTTATTTATTGTTTGACAAAGCTTCATAATTTAAGAACTTACATATAGTATTTTTAAAGAAATAAAAATAATTGCATAATAAGAAATTTTAAAATAACAGCATGATTCATTTCAATGTATTGAATAAAATATTTTAAATATAATACGATTTGCTATAAAATATTATCATGAGATAGTACCCTGTATTATCAATATTGTTCCCCCCCCTCTTGTGATGCTACATCAGTGGTACTATTGATGATGGATATAAGAATCACTATATTTTTAAAAATATATTGAGAAAAACAAACATTTCACAAGATTTATAATAATCATTTATTTGATTTCAGTATCAGGCAAGATTGCATGAAGTACCGTTAGAATCTTATTATAATTATTTTACTGCTTCTGCTTTAATTGAGTTAATGTCCTCAGCATAGGTAGAAACTTATATTTTTTTTTTTATATGTGATTCACTTCAAAGATAATTCATTCTATATTTTCTGAGTTCTGAGGAGAGAAATAAAATAGTTAGACCTGTTATAAAATTTGTCAAAATCTCATATTAAAATATTATTTGAGGCATCTTTCACATTGCATAATTAATAGCAAAATTTAAATTAAAAATCACAAAACTAATTATATATCATTCCTGAATCTTTAACATTGAGCTTTGCTGAAATTTTTATCTTCATTAAGAAGAAATCTTTTTGCAATTTGAGCAAAAATTGAGGAAGTTTTGAAAATTGTTTTAAATTTCCTTGCACTGTCATTTTCCAAAATTGCTGAAATGCTTAGACATTTAATATTTAAAACAGTTTACTTCATCTGGAGCATATTTTAAAAATAAGTTTTATTCATATGCTCATCTTGCTTTAGTGATCATATTATAAATGCTCTTTCCTCCATCAATTTTAATTTATAGCTTATATCTCTCTTAAAATTATTGTGTTGCTGTGTGATAGCCAGTGTAATAGGGCTGATTTTGAATTTTATATTTAGATGTATTTAAAGCATCTATACTATTTATTAAAAGTTCATATTTTATCAAAATATTTTCAGCAATGACTAAATTACAAAATGTTAATATTTGATGAATTTTCTTTTTTTATAGTTGATTCCAAAACTTAAATATATTTGTTACCATGCTTCAAACACTTAGCAAAACACTTGATAAGTTCTCGCATATATAAAAAAGTAAATATAATTTAAATTAGCTTGGAAGCTAAATAACTTAGCAGTCGTGAAGAAAGATAATATTTGAGACAAGGGTTAATTTATGGTAATCAAAATCAATAAATTAGGTACTATTACATCTTGAGTATAAGAAAACTGATGGTTTATTATTTTTTTTAATTCAATTAATTTTACTTTATTTTCACAAAGTAAATAAGAATCAGTTCCATCTTAAAAGGAAAAATTTCCAAAAAAAAACTTATAAAATTGTTTTTTAATGTGTATGTTTTTATAAATTGTAATAAAAAATGTAATTAAAACTAATCTGTGAGGAAAAATCATGGAATGAGTCTTGATTAGAGATACATGAAATTACCAAAATTAAGTTATGGAAATTTGCTTTATTATTACATAAATATGTCTTATTCAATTTTCAATGAAATTTATTTAGTGGTAAAACATCAATGAAGAATATTAAATATGAAATATGAATCTTTATATATATATATATATATATATATATATATATATTGATCATTATTTTGTATTATTTTTTCAGCTTCATTTGAAAACATGGAAACAGAAGAAGATGAGAACTCTCATGCAGAGGATTCCTCTATCACTTACAATGGACGATTGCTTCCTGGAAATAATTATTTACCCACAGTTTCATCTGAGCCACAATTTTCAGGAACGAATATTTTAGTTCAAAATGTTATGTATGGATCTGAACTCAATTTGTTTGGAAAACAGTCTGATCTTTCCCCATCTGAAACAACTAACCCAATAATCATAAAAGCTATCTTTGAAGCACAGGAACAGAATAATGCTGTTGATTCCCATAATGCTGTTGATTCCCAGAATAATGCTGTTGATTCCCAGAATAATGCTGTTGATTCCCAGAATAATGCTGTTGATTCCCAGAACAATGCTGCTGATTCCCAGAACAATGCTGCTGATTCCCAGAATAATGCTGCTGATTCCCAGATTAATGCTGTTAATTCCCAGATTAATGCTGTTAATTCCCAGAATAATGCTGTTAATTCTCAGAATAATGCTGTTTATTCCCAGAATAATGCTGTTTATTCCCAGAA
>JAPDSC010087650.1:0-31141 GCA_026290005.1 Latrodectus geometricus | reverse complement strand
ATATATATATATATATATATATATATATATATATATATATATATATAAACCAATAAAATAAAAATATATATTGGTATTTATCTATATATACATATATTTACATTAAAACTCAAATTTTCTACTTGCATAAAGCTACTTTTCCTTTCATCCGTGCCTAATTTTTTTAAAACATCCTCTGGAAACAAGGAATATAATACTCATGAATGTAATTATTTCTGTTCGTATCATTAATATGGCGAGAAGCTTAATAAAGAAATATTCAAACCATTAGAATTGTTTATATTTTTATATGAATCAATAACTATAATCAATAACAATTGAACTTTACTGTCAAATTTTCCATTCTTACTTCAGCATCTTCTAAGTCTTTTCCAAACATAGCCAACCAACCATCTAAGTCTTTTTCAACATCTGGAATTTCATTGATGTTTAATAAATTGTAATATTGTTCACGAATGTAATCAAGATGAATTTGTAATTTTCAACTTTTTGACTTCTATTTCAGTCTGTTGTACCACATAGATCAGTTTCAGAATGTTGTTCTTCAAAATTTTCAAGTTTTGTTATCAAGCTTTTGATAGCTCCTTTTAAACGATTTAGTTTATTTATAGAATTCATTGGTACAACAGCGGACTCGGTGGTTCACTATGTAAAAAATATAGGATAGAGATGGTTAAATATTTATGGTTATATAGTTATTAACACATGTCAGGCCAGTGTCTTTTAAATTATTTTTATTATGACACAAACATACATAGCAAAAGATATAATGAAAGTTCCTGCTCAAAAATCATTTCCTTCGAAATTCATGAATTCCCTTGCATTTTCCTTAATCTTCAAATTTCATCTGCTCTGATCAATGCAATATCACATGATGTGAAAACGTCTATCCACTTACATATACAATGGACTGAGCGGGCGCTTTCACAATTGGCAGTTGTTGAAAATGAAATGGTCTTGATTGGACATCAATGAAGTTTAGAAAGTCACTGAAGCAATTATAACTGCAGCTAATGTAATAATTCCAAATTTTTTCTGTATCACACAGACATTGGAAAATTTGATGGAATGAAGAAATCCGAAATACCTATACGAAACAGGGAACTATGGGAGATATTTAGAAGGTAACCCTTTATGGAGAACCTAATTGCTTTTAAAAAAGCTACAATAATAGTTCACAGAGCTTGTCTTAGGGTCAGAGAGAATCTTGGTTTTGTTATATTTCAATACCATTTTAAACATCCAATAAGTAATTATTAATTAATGCAAAAGCAACCAATGTTATTTTCCATAACTGTTTTCAAAACAGGTGTTGCTTTGTACACTTTCAAATGCATCACTAATGTTCATAATGAAGCTTTACTTATGTCTTAAGTCAAATTGATGCACTTGATCAATTTGCAACAAAAGTATTTGTAGTTATTATCGAACAAATACTTTTATTAATTCCTTTGCTAAGAATAGTAACACTTTTGATACAACACCAATTGTTTTTAAACAACTCTGTTAGTTGCTGTCAGTTTGATTCATACCCACCAGTATTCACTAATGGTTCTAAAACAGGACAAGTTGGTTTCTGAATATTTGTTAACATTGTAACTCTTCTTTACAGCCTTCATTCGCCATGCTCCCTTTTTACCACTGAAGCTGTTGCCATTTATCATGCCTTACAACCTGGGATCTTTGAACAACATTGATCAATTAAAAATTCTGTGTGTACATTGACAGCTTGAGTATTTGAGAGCATTGAAAGACTAATTTTACTGGCCTTCCTTTTGTTACAAAGTTTTTAATAGCACTGAATTCCCTTGCTGGCAATTATTTTCTATTGAGTGCCAAGTCACATCAATCATGATGGAAATCAGAGCAGATGCTGCTGCTGAGACTGCATCGATTACAATTTCATAATTAATTCTGTTCTCTCATGTGACAAAAGGCATTAAAATGTTTAAGTACTTTCACTACCAAGAATTGTGGAATATGCAAGACAGCCATGAATTACATACCATTTCCCATCCAACACCCTAATATCTGTTTTACCCTGTAAAGAGCTGATGTTATGTTAACTCACCTTCATATCGGACATACATGTTTCACATATAGGCATCTATTTATAAGTAAACTAAATCCCTGGTGTATAATGTGTGATGACACATTTACTGTTTCATATTTTAGTATCATGTCTAATTTTTAACCATTATAGATTTACACTTTATAAGGATTAAACTTGTTGGCAATCTATAATGGCTTAACAAATTAAAAAAAATTTATCTTTTTTTAATTTGTTAGAGGGAGGCACCCCACAGAAACCTTTTTGCTTTTTTTAAAAGCAACAGGTTTTTATCTTATATTTAATTCATATTTTAAATTTTATGATTAATTTTTTTTTTATATATATATATATATATAAATGCTGCTTCTTGTTTCTAATAATTAGATTTTAGTTCTATTATATATGTTACCGTCAAATTTGAAATCCAGCCTTCTATAGAATGCCTATGCATGGTGTATAATGCTTGAAACTAGCCGGCAATATATAAAGCGATTTATATTTCACACATTTCCTAAGCTTTTTATAGAATGCTAAATGAGAAACTGGTAAAATATAAAATAAATTTCCGATTCGTTTTGAATATCACATGGCAAGTTACATGACTTTTAATGGACACCTCAAGCTCAAATTTTATCAGTTGCACTTTGGTATTTTGACATTTTGGTTAACGATCATAAGCATAAAACAATTTGATGGTGAATTGTGTGATAAAGATAATACGAATTAATGCTGCAAAAAGTTGTGTTTTCTTAATTAAAAATGTTTACGGGAAGTTAATTAATGATGTACAAAAAAAATAAAATGGCTAATGATAAAAGATAAAATGATAGATGTGGTTTTGGTAAACAAAAGTAAATTCATTTATCCTGTTAAAGAAAGCATTAGTACTATACAGTCACTTACTCTGAGTTATTTCACATACTTCAGAAGCTCATTTGTCTATTGAACACGGGACATGGTAGAATGTTGATAGAACTTTCAACCAAATACAAAAACGTTACGCATCATGATATTGAACTCTACATCCACCTTTGGGAACTATACCAAAAGAAGCAGTATGGGCTAAAAAGGGCAATGTTATAAAACTTGTGGGGTTTTTTTTTTTTTTTTCCTGAATTTAATTTTTATTGTTAGTTAGATCTTTATTGACTTTCAGTCTTACCCAAATAGAGAATACCAATTAATCATGATGTACTAAGATCACCTCACAAAATCTGTGATTCTCATAATTCTAATGTCAAAAGAGCTGAAGAAGAAGTTGATAACCTAGTGGGCATATTCTCATTTTTTGGGGAATCATCAGTCTGGCAATGATAGGGAATTTGCCAATAATAAGATGGCCAGCACTGAAGACTGTCCATGAGAAGTCTCACCATTCACAAAGCCAGAGTAGTATTAAAAGAGCTAATTATGATATCAAAAATATGCTTTGTACTTGGATGCAAGATAATAAATCTGATGGCTGGAATGATGAACTGCATTTCGTACTATTTATGAAAAACAGAGCTTATGATTCTGGGTCAAAAGAGCACTGTGTAAAGCTCTTTTTGGCTTCAAACCTAAAAAAGGCTTATAACATCTTTCCTACCCAGAGATGTTTTAAAAGACATAAATATAGAAGGACAGTTTGAAAAAGTAATAGAAAGTGTCCAAACAATGGAAAAAGGCAAAACTAATCGGATTATGTTAGAAAAAGAGCCTTTTTTATAAAAACATGATTAAGGCATGCTTAACAAAAAATTTTTATTTCTGATATCTGTTGTGTGCATTTAAAGGAAACAAGTGATGTACTTGCATGCAAAATATGTTGTCAAAAAATTCATACTTTCTGTGGACATGCTACTAAAGGTGATGTAATATTTTGTGCAATATTTTTTCAAAACTTAAAATGCTATTAAAAGTAAAATAAGCTTTTAAATCAATTTTAAAATATGTCAGGAAGGAAAATGAATTCAGGAAAAAAAATTCCCACTGCTTTTTTGGAAGCTACTGTGCCCATTCCTATTCCTGATTTCAATAAAGGGCAAAGTGCTTTGTGCAGTATATTGGCAGCTGTAATGAATGTCACAGAGGATAGTTTCTATCGAAGGAATTTTAAAACAAGTATATGTGAGATCATAATTCAATTTATGCCCTAAGAATTGGAGATGTTCCTTATCAGAAAGTTCCTCTCTGGTGAAATGCAATTGTTTAGTCAGTAGGCAGTGATAAAGGATTTGTCAAATGTATGTGTAAAATAAAGTACCAAAATATGAAATGTCTTTCTGTGAAAAATGTTATTTAAAATATCATTCAAGATTACTATATTGCAATAAGCAAGTTAATTTCTTATTTTTTTATTTCCTTTAATAAAAAAGGCATAAGTTATGTTTTGTACAACTTTCATTTTTCTTTACTCATTTTAAATAAATATTTTTTATGGTACTCATTATTTTTTCAGAATAACATTTGTAGTTTTGAGAAATTCACTTTATTTACATAATAACCTCATAAGGATGTTCTTTTTCATACATTGATAAAATAGCATTTATCATTTTATAAAATGCCTAGTTATTCTATAGAATTATAAATGCAATTTTATGTATTCTCTTGGCATATACAACGCCTAGGGAAATTATGTAATACTTCTCATATTTCATATCCTGCCTAAAAACGTCTAATCTTATAAACAATGCCTAGGCATTCTTTAGAATGCCAGTGTTTCATATTTAAACGGTAACCTATGCAAATATTTTTGTTTTTCATTGATATTTTAAACTTGCTTGGTTTGGTAAAAAAAAGAGAAACATCACTTGCACAAAATCTAAGTTTTGCAGCAATTTCTCCATTCTTGTAAATTGTGCCACCAAGCCCAATCAGCCGATCAAACAGAGTGTGTCAAAAACGATTTTAAAGCCTCCTTATGACTCCATTTGTATATTACATTTATTTTAATATTTATGGGAATTCTATAAATCAATGACTTGTAGCATGTTATTCATATTATCCATTTCTCAATGACCTATTGAATGTAGTTAAATGCAATTTTTTTGCTTTGTGTGTCACACAATCATAAAAAACAGCTGTCAGGTATATAATGTACATATTTCAACATAAACTGATCATAAGTTACTTAAAATATTTTTAGTTATCACATATTTAAACAGAAATTTTACAGTTTTTTTAATCAAAGTTTTTATCAACTTCAAATTTTTACTAATAACCTGCAGTTATGTTAAACTGTAGTTACACAGTTTCTCCTGAAAATGTGGTTCATTTTATTAAATTAAATTCAAAGATGAATATCAGCATGCAATTTTTAATATAGTGCTGAACTTTGCATATGCCATTCTTCCATGATTTATAGATATCTCTTTTATAAAAATTAAATAGATGTGTACTACATTGAGTTATTGTAAAGATACTTTTCTTATGACACTGTTTAGTTTAGTACTAGATTTGCCTTAACTGACTACTATGCATTTTAGAAATGTTATGCTCTTGCTAGTATACCTTTATAGATGTTTCACTTAGAAAGAGTTTAGTCTATTATAAATTGAGAGTATAATTTTTTAGCTATCTCTTATGAAAAGTTTAAAAACTGTAATGTGTTATTTTTTCAAACAACTTTCATATACTACTGTTGAAATAATGTATTAAGTTTCTTGATTAGCAATTAAATCATAATTTCAAAACAACATTGTATTGAATTATGATAGATATATAAGAGTTAGAGTAGGAAATTGCGATAGGTTAATTATGATAAACTCATTTATTAGAATTAGATACATATTTCGTGTCACACAAAGCTGATAATGGATGAATCAAGTAATGAACTGTATTTCCATCTGGTATTCTTTTAATTTGTCACTTATAGATTTTCATTCTTTTATTATGTAATTTATATTTTGTCTGGAAAATACCTTATTGAAGCAGATGACTTTATCATGCAATTAAAGGCTTCAAAATCAATTATTAATCAAATGTTAGTTTATCATTTTAGGTACATGGAGAAGGCGAATAGAAATAAAAAATAATAATTCTGTAGTAATTAAATTTGATAAAGTTTGTGTTTTTTTATTGCTATTGTTTGTAGTAGACATTCCATTCATACAACCCAATGAATATTGTACAATTTTTTAGTTTGTTTCTGTTAAAAACTTCAGTTTAGTAGATTTCACAAAATTGAATAAAATTAGGTATTCACATTAGAAAATTTGTATTCAAACTCACTATTTTTTCATATTTAGGATAAAAATTCAAAACTGTGATCAAATACCATTTAAATGTTATGTAGAAGCATGTAATGTCTGTTATATTTTTATAATTTTTTTTCCATTAGGGTGTGAATATATTGAAAGATCTCTTAGTTCAGTTTTGGGTGCAAGGATGTAGTACTTCTAATAGTTTAAGTGGGACAAATAAAGATTTCAAAATTCTTACTCTTAAAGCAGAAGTTAAATTACTCAGAGAAGAAAACGATAAATTAAAAACTGAACTTAAGGACACAAAGCAAAATGGTGGTAAATATTCTTTTTTATTATTATTATTATTTATTTATTTAATATTTCAAATGAATGATGTAAATATTTGTAAGTTATTTACTTGACACTAATATTGCATTATGTGCTGTAAATGTTATACAATTTCTATTAGTTTAATATTTGTATATTGCAAAATGATTATTTTTTCCTGGGCTCTTGAAAATTTGCAAAATCTGAGTTCGTGAAATTTTTAATTTATTCTTTAGATTTATGTCTTTTATTGGAAAATCGTGTATGCACAAAATTTATGAAAATGAAAATAATTTTATTATTTTTTTTTAAAAAAACATGATTTTATTTGAACTGGAATGCATTGTTTTCAAAATCCATATTTGCTTCTACATTTAATTAAATACTGTCTATAAGTACAATTGAACATATTAAAGTAAATGAGGGATTGTTTAATGTTAATTTATTATTTTAAAAGTTGACAAATGGTTATGGAAAAGGTAAAACACAGTTTGTCTGCTATTTAAATAATTTTATTATATTTGAAATATATTAAAAGATAAGTTGAAAAGTATCTTTCAAGTTGAGTATTCATGAAAGGATCAGAATCTATGTATGACAGCAAATTGAGAATTTCATTTGAAAGCAAAATTTTTATGCTAATAAAAAATCCAAGATGTTACAAATATTATCTATTTTCTCTAACTAGAATTTTCATTTCATAAACAAAATCAATGTACATTTTGCAAATTATTTTTAATTTCTAGTCAGTTAAATTATAAAAAATAAATCAGTTTTTAGCAGTTCCGTAAATTTTACTGAGCTATAAATTATTTATTTCAGAAATAGCCTAAAGTTTCCACTTTATGTGTCTCCTTGAGGAATCAATTAAATACCCATTGTGTGTATCAAGCCAGTTCCTAATATGGTTGGTCAACAACTTTACAAAATCTATAATGTTTTTATTTCTATGGACTCCAAACTTATAGGTGTCTTCTGGCATTTTGGTAAGCATCAAGGTCGAAAATCCCCAGAGCCTGTGGCTACCTTTCCTTGCAAGGCTCTGTGGTTCCATTGACTCTGAACTTTATAAATATCTTATGGGTTCTAATTCTTTCATTTTTGAAGCCAATTTATTTACTTGTTACTTGTTGATAGGAATTCCAAACACTTTTCATGCAATATCACCTTTTATAGTATAAAAACTATCTTCAGCTTCTGCTATCAAATCATCTATTGGTTACTTAAAAAATGTCAAAAAATACAATCTGGGGATAATTTAAGAGTCATGCTTTTTGTTTTAGCCATCAATCTCCTTTCATTTGATATCCCACTCTGTGAAAACTTTTTATGTTGACAATTTATAAATTTCATGTTGAGACTGCTATTAATATTATTGTGTGATCAATAAACAAAACATTCATTTCTACACAAAGAAATAATTGGTATAGAACTCTGCATTTCACTTTTTCATCATGATCAAGAATTGGTTCTGAATAGTACTGCTATCTGTTTTCAAGATGAATATAAATTTCTTTGTATAATATTTGATGATTATTTTACTTTTCTTCTCCCTAATACCGGCTTGTGGAAAAGTTATCTTTAAATATATTAAGAAATATATCCAATTTATCATGGGGAGCAGACCATTTATCTTTGCTTCGTGTCTATCAAAGCATATCTCGATCTATGATAGATTATGGAAGTGCGTTTTATGACTGCTCAACTTGTTGTTTGAAACTCCTTAAATATATTCATTATTAGGCCTTCAGATTATGTTTAGGATCCTTCTGAATATTTCCTATTCCTAATCTATATGCAGAGTCCTTTAAACTATGACTATCATGTAGGAGAAAGAAATTGTCTGTCTTTATTACTTTCAGATTTTATCCGATTATATATATATATATATATATATATATATATATATATATATATATATTTCATTGAGTACAATTAAGAAAAATAACTCAACATCATTAAAATTATATAACCCCTTATTAAAACTCATACTTCCCCAAGTGAGTTTTAAAATCAAGGACCCAGCATTACAAAAACTTACTTATAAATTGCCATTCTATAAATATTTAATTTACACTTTGACCTGTGTTTTTGAACAAATAGATTTTATAATATTAGATAAGGAAAAATTATATTGTTAAATTTTCGTTGTGTACATTTAATTATAATATTTTTAAGTCTTATTCATAATGCAGATGAGAAACATAGAATTAATAATATAATAAGTCACATCGATGAGATCAAAATTTCTTTCCATTATGTTTATAGTAGTACTGTGATTTCACTTTAAGTGTGCTTACATTGAGCCTAAATATGAAAACAATTGTCTTATTTGTAATATTTGATTTGCCTTATTTATGCTGTATGGAAAATTAGCACTTGTTTTACATAAAGAAAACAAGTGTAATACTTAAAAATCAGCACTAATATTCAAAATATATAGCTGGAATTAAGGTATAGTGTGAAAATGTTAGACAATTTAATTTCTTAATAAATTCTATAATTTTTACAGACATTTTTTTTATTCCTTTACTTAAATGATTTTAACAAAATAAGATACTAAGAAAAAAAATTTCTTTGTTATTAGACATCTGATTTTTATCTTTATTATTAAAACTTATTTTGCAAGTAACTTGTATAAAATTTGAGTCTAAATTTAAAAACTGTGATAAACTTTATAAAGGAAAAGAATTTTCATAAATTCTTACTCCAATAAATAAAATACTTAATATAATATAAAATACTTACTCTAATATTCATTTTTTTAAATAAGCATTATTTATTTTAAAAAAATTTATCTGAATTTATTATTTTATTTTTTTTTTAGTTTAGTTACTTTAAATTTGTTTTTGTCTCTTCTGAAGAATATTATATTCCAAAATATTTTTAATGCATTTGTCAAAACAATATTTTTACTTATTTAAATTCTTCTATTTTAACGTGTCATAGTTAATATACTACTGTAATTTACAGTAAGTATACAAAAGAATTAAAAAATGTTATTCCGTATAGAATAACAAATATTTTCAATCTTCTTTGGAAATTGATAATAGAAAAAATTTGTTTTAATAAAATGAAATAAAGTGTGACTCCAGTAATAATAAATAGTAAAAGTAATCACTATGGTAAATGAAAAATTAAATTTGTGAAGTTAGGTCATTTAAAGATAATAAACAGGGGAATCTTCAAAAAGAATTACTAATTACTGTTGTTACATATGTAATTTAATTAAATATCATTAAAAAAGTAATCAAAAATAATCAAATAACCAATGCATTTATAATTCATGGTTCATTAGTAGTATTTGTTTCTAAATATTTACTTGTCTGGTTTGTACAAAATAATAAAAAACTTGAAAAACCAAGCAAAATTTGTTAGTGATTTATTATTTGACATATACCTATATCAAAAATTACTTCATTGAGTCGAAGAATAAAGTACAGGTAAAGAATTTGGATCTACAGAAAAGATTCTAAATAAAATATTATAAACTATTGTTTGGTAAGTTAAAAATGTATGCACTTTTTGTAATTGGAAAATTCTACAAATTAGGAATAACATGTTTAATGTTTATGAAAAATATTATTTCTAGAAAGGCAACAAAATTGGGTAATGTGAAAACCAAATGTTCAAAGAAATGTTATAACCATTAAAATAAGAATACTTCCATTAAAAATTCAAGTCTTTAGATGATTTTTCCATAGCAGTCACTTCTTTAAGTTTTTCCACTTCATATCAAAAAAGGTATATTTAAGTTAATTAAAATATATATTACACATAGATTCTCTCAAAAAATCATCTTACTTTTTTTGTTTTTTAATAATATTTTCAGAAGTCAGACCACAAAAGAAAAAATATTTATTTTTATTATAACAAGCAGCACAGAAGTATTTTTTCATAAAAAGTAAATTTAAATAGAAAATTAATTTAACAAAATTATATAAAAATGAAAAAATATTAACTATCTACGAGTTGAATTCTTAAAAATGTGCAGAAATATTTTTTCACATAGAATAACTTGAAATGTTTCATTGAAAAGAATGTTATTTCAAATATGATTATTTGACAGCTGAGACTGCGGCATAACGATATTATTAAGTAAATAAATGCAAAATGTTGGCTTCAGGACAATCATTAAGAAATTTATTTCTCATCAATATGGAATAAGGTTAGAGTGATTCTTTCTTGATTCTGAATACACTTTGCATCCTTTCAGATAAGTTCCTTAATTGTTATATCCTACCACTCCCAAACAAAATTTCACTTTACCTGATTGACTGTGGAAGAACTGCTTTGTAGAATGGATTTTAAGGAAATATTCTCTCTATTAACTCTAAATTTAATAGATAAAAATTTAAAAATGAGTAACACACGCACATCAAATTAATTTTGACAATAACAACTATTTAAAGAGTAGTCATTTCTGATATTTTATTTTCCATTTAAAAAAGGAAAAAAAAAAAAAAAAAGCAGAATTAAATTTTTCAATAGTCACTTTTGAAAGCTCTTAAATTGTTTAATTTTTTTTTAACTTAAAATATGTGTTTACATGTTTAACTTAGATTAGATTAATTAAGATTAATAAATACTATTAGTCAAATTTATATACCAACACAAAAGAAGTAAACACTTTAGTGCTTAAACAATAAAAATTCAAATAACATTATTAAAGTATTTGCAAAGGGAAGACATTTTAAATTAAATTTCATTTGATTCATCAACTTAAACAGGTTTTAATGTCATTATGTCAAATTGCAAAAAACATTTTCAACAGAAAAAAAATTCAATTTTTAATATTAAAAATAATAGAATAATAAATCAGCACAAATCCTTTATATATAAAAATTTACATGTTTATATATATATACAGCATTTTTTTTTATTTATCTACGTATTTGCAACTACTATAAACTAAATTAAATAAAAATATTTTTTGTAAGCACTTTTAACAATGTAAATAATACCAAAAGTTGACTGTTATTTATAATTAATATTTCATAAGCAGTAGGAAGTAAACATAAACATAAATCAATGTTAACAAATTTTAATTTTTTTCTCAAAAAAAGGGTTTTAAAATAAATTTTGGAAGGATTTCAGTATTGAATCAATTTCAAACTAGCCAGCAGAGTAGCGAAAAGGAGTCCAGTAACTGAAGCATAGCATATGTGTATGAAGTTTAATCCCCCTTTTCAGATTTCCGTTCAATGCTTCTAAAAAAAAAAGTTTTTTTGATTTTTAAATTTTGTCCCCCCCCCAAAAAAATGGTGGAAAATATTTAATTTATATAAAATGTCAAACATGAAATCAATGATTAATTCAAAATATAAAATAATTAAGAATTACATATTACTTACATAGTATAAGAAAAACAAAAAAAAAAAGTCAAATATTATCATGATTTTTAATTTTCCCTAAAAAAATATTATTTAAAAAACAAAATATTCCCTGAATAGTGGCTAAGTCTTGATCTAATTTTGGATATGGATTTTTTCAATTTCAGGATATCACCTGAAATTCAAAAAACTCATTCAATAGCTACGAAGCTTGGTTTTATAGTTTTCATGTCATCAAATAATGAATAAATTTTTTGTTCTCTTATTGCCACAAATAATCAAAATTTGGCTTTCATTGTATTTTTATTTGGAAGTTTTTCTTAAAAGGTCTTGAAGAAACTTGCGTATTTATTTTTTATTTTAAGAAAAAGAGAAAAAAGTAAGAAAAAAAATAGAAATTATATACATATTTAGCACTCATAATTATATACATATTTATGCACACAACAAAAAACAAATGTTGGAATAATTGATTATATTCCAACATTTTATTTCAATACTATTTAAATTACTTTGATTGTTTCCTAATTTTAAGAAATTTTCATGCAGTTTTTTCATATTTCTGTGCCATAATTACTGCACTTGTTTGCTATTTTAAGATTACTGCATAAAAAGTAAATTTAAACAGCAATCAAATAAAATTGAAAAATAAAGCAATTTAAACTAATTTACTTTATCTCCAAATCCAAAATTCAGTGCTTCTATAAAAATTCTTCAACTGATATGTTATAAACTCTAAAATGTATACTTTTTGCATCTGTCATTACATAACTTTAACATAATTTATATTTTTGTCTATAGTTTTCACTTTACAATGTTAAGCAAATATGTCATGGCAGATTGCAAGCTCAATCACAACTCACAAGCACTGGCTAAAACAACTTCAAATGTTAAAAAATGCATTTTGTTTCCATCTCACAGAATGTATGGGGAATCAAATAATTTTAAAATTAATTTTTATGCAATAATATGAGTTTGTTGAACTGGATTTTTTTAAATGTTTTTTTAAAAGTAACAAATTTATTTTAATAAACACTTTTTAAAACCGGATTTGGATTGTTGACCATAGTTACCTGGTTTTATGAAAAAGAAAGAACTTGTCTAATGAAAATATTTCTTATTTTTGACTTGTCAGTTTTCTGAAAACTGATAAGTCAAGAATTTTTTAACCACATTTTTTTATTTTTTAACTAAACATTTGATTTGTATCCAATTTTCATTTAAATAAGAAAGAAGCAAAAAAATAATTTACCAATGCATTTTTGCTTAAAAGAAAAGAGGTGGTAAAATGATAGTCTAATGTTTTCTTTTAAGTTCTACTTAATAAGTATAAGATAAATATTTATTTCTCATACATCTGTAATATTAATTAGAATAAAGTTGTTTAATGGTATTTATATAGATGAACACAATACAAGTGTACTTTGAAAAAAAAAATCACAGGTAAAAAAAGAAATTTAAGATAAAAAAAAAATTCTTTATTCTAAATTAGTTTTTATTATTGGTTTTGTGTTTCTCAAATATATTAGAAATAAATGAAATTTACTTATGTTATGGTGTAATTTGTATCTTCCAAATGCATGTATGTGTATTGAATACTTATTATAAATCTTTGTCTTTTTTAAAATGTCAATTATTGGTTCATAAATAATCTCATGTTTATCAAATTTAAACTAATGAGAGAAGAAATGGGATTTCATGTTCTAACTTTGGAAAAAACTATCAAGAAATAATAATGTGAAAGTTTTGAAATAAGGGATGTTTCTTTCACCGAAAGTAAAGGATTTGTGATTTTTCTACTAGCTCTTAATTTTGCTTATTGCTATTATGAATTATATTTCAACATTTCTATCTGATTTAAATTATTTTGTTTGTTGCTTAGTTTTTAGATATTTTCATCCAGTTTTTTCATATTTCTGTGTCATAAATATTGCTATTATTTGCTGTTTTAAGATTCCTACAGTGTGAAATTGAACAATATAAAATGATTTAAACCAATAAGAGATTCACTTTATCTTAAAAATGTAGTGCTTGTAGTCAGGGGTCACATGAATTTTTTTGAGCGACAACTGTAAACAGCAGTTAATAAGCTTGCTGCAAGGAATAATTCACAAAAAATTAGGTCCCAACACCTACAGATTTTCAGCAACTTCATGCTTTTTATCTCTGTCTGTATAATTTCTATGTACATATATTTAGAGGTGGTTCAAAATCAGCAGGATTTATATTTATAGTATGTTACTCTCTGTTACCGCCTCTCTATACGTCCTACTCCATCTTCACTATTGAGGCAACAGTATTATTATTACTCTTCAACGTATGGGTACAAAGAATACTCATGAGTTTTGTATGCATACTGATAGCTTGAATGTTTTAGAAGCTGTAAAATATTATTATTAAATGTCATCCTGTAGTGTCAGATATTTTTCATATATCTTACTTGCTAGGGATATGATATTATTTTTGTTTTGTTGGATCCCAGATCATGTAAGTCGCCTTGAAAGTAATGAAGAGGCTGATGGAGCTAAGACTGTATCAATTCCTACTTAGCTTTCTCTTCCATTTTCTGATGTAAGAAAGTATGTGAAAATATTCATTTCCTTAGGCAAGAATCGTTGAGTAAGCAAACTAATACAATTGCTCCATCCCTCATTTCACTTTCACTGCTACGAAATGCAGTTGTTGAATTAATTTGTCTTTATATTGGATACACACAAACATTTACTTTTAAGTGATCTGAATCCTTGGCGTGAAAAGTGATGAACCATATACAGTTTTTTTCTATTTTAATTTCGGATTCTAATTTTAATTATCATTTTGAAACTGCCCTTTTAACAAATGAGGATTTGCTGGGTGAACATCTACATTGAATTCTTTATGATTTTTAAATCCACTTTCAATTTTTAAATACTTTATAAAAGTTACTAAAGATTTGACAAAAAAAAAATTTAAGTTTGGTCCTACTTGTCCTTATTTGGGCTTTGCATCATAAATCCCAAACAACTAGATAGAAACCAGTTTTGTTAAAAAATTAGCAAGTTTTCTCCCAATATTAAATTATTTGTTTTAGATATAAATTTCTGCATTCAAAATTATGCATTTAATCTTCCATAATTATAATTTATATTAATATTTTTAAGTAATTTTTTAGTTAAGCATATTAGGTAACGTAGTTTTGGCGATAATTTTTTTTCTCATATGCTAATGTTATTCAATACTTAATACTTGAAATGTTGTTCAAAGCAATAGAATATATCATCGCAAATTTTGGTTCAAGTTTAATAAACAGCTTACATTTATCTTTGTCTACTCCTTTTCTAATGATTTTTAACTGTGAATAATTTATTTAAAAGAAAATTTTTAATATGACTGTATTTTCCTGTATATAATCCACAGCAGCGCATTATCCGCACGACTTTCTTTCTTTTTTTTTTTTTCTTTTTTTTTTTTCTTTTTTTTTTTGAGAAAAGGGATAAAAAGATGAATGATAAAGAGCAATTTTTTTTTATTTTTTGGTGAATAGTCTAAAATATGTATTGTTGATAATATGCGTGTCACATAAAATAAAAAATGCTCAGTATGATTATAATAAATTGTACAGAAAAAAGCATTTATTATGAAAAAGATTTGTCTGGATCCACCTCATCGCAAAATATGATAAACTTGTGATGAAAGAGTGAAATTGATCAAGAGCGATAATTTTGAGAAGATTTTTGTAAAACTTTGATATTTAGTTTTTAATATCTTTCAAAACGATGTTAGATGTATTTAAAATATGTATTTGCTTTGTTAATATTTAAATGAAAAAAATGAATTATTTACAAGCTGCATATTATACACACTTTCCTTTTATACAGCACATACTATGTTTTTCAGTTCATATTAATACCTTTGTTGCCATTTTTTTATTTACATTCGTTATAACTTTTAATTTAAAATCTGCTGTGTACCTTAAAAGTTTTCACTTCCATATGACGATATACAAATGTAAATATTTTAAAAACGAAACAGTTCACATCAAGACAAATAGTGAAATGATGTTAGCAAAATGCAAATGTAATATCTTTTTGAGGAACAGAATTCATTTTTGAATGTAATTGGACAAAACTTATTATAGCATAAATAATTCAGATGAGTCTTGTTATAACCTGTTATTTATTTTATGAAACATAAATAGTATTTCTTTCAAAACTTTTGTAAGATTTTCTGATGGAGAATGTTTTTTTATTAGATAATCCGCGGCAGCGTGTAATATGCACAATAAAATTTGGAACTTTTTTAATACATAATCCACGGATTATATACAGAAAAATATGGTTAATTGTATGGTTATTTTAAAATAAAGAATGTGTGTATATTAATGTTTTTTTATTAATGTTACAGACTTTCTCTTCAAATTTCTGAAGAATAATATCTACTTGGCTCAAATGAAGAGAATATTAGAGTTGACTGGAGGTAAAAAATATGTCCAACCAAAACCTAGAAATCTAGTACACCAATCAAGAGCTAGAAATCTAGTATTCCGACCAAAAGATAAATTTCAAGTACACCAACCAATTCAAGTACTCCAACCAAAAGATAAATTTCAAGTACACCAACCAAAAGCTAAATACCAAAAAAAAACTGATGATCAAATAAATCAAGCAAAAGGTAACAATCAAGTTGAACAAACAGAAGCTACCTATCAAGTTGAACAAGCAGAAACTAACAATCAAATAGACCAAGAAAAAGGTAACAATCAAGTAGACCAACCAGAAGATAACTATCAAGTAGTATATAAAAGTGTTGAGGTTCAAACTGATATAGACTATGAGATTATGACTACTATAACTGGAAATTATGAAGAAGCTATTAATAAAGCTAAATTTTATGCCTATGTAAGTCAATTTTAAATATATTTTTGTTTTATAAGAATTTACACACACATTATTTTATCTTTGTTTTCACAATTATTTCTGTCAATCTTTAGCATACTAAGCAAATGTTTTAACCCCTTAACTGCCAAGGAAAACTTACGGGATTCGCTCCCCAGTGCCACCGGTTTTCACACAGTCGCGCGCAGTTATGCGGTGTATCGGTGGAAAAGGAGAGGCACCCTTTCTATTCTAATAGTTTACTTACACAAAACAAAAAAGAGAAAACACTGGATGCGAAAGAATAAAAAGTTACGAACTACTCGAAAACAAACACAAAAAATAACTGCAACATATGGTGCAAAAGCAACAGCTTCCCCCGTTCCAAGAAATATTCCCCTCTCCAAATCGCTCCTTCTTTGAAATAGATGTAACATCATCACAGCAGATCTTTGAAGCAATGCCAAGGACATTCTATTGCATTCCAAAGCCATAGGTCTAACTTTACTGATAGCAGAGTATTGCAGAGAAGCGTATTTCCAAAAGCGTATATATACGCCCGCGGCTGGCAAGGGGTTAAATTATATTTTATAAAAAAATTAGATATATTTTCTTCGTTGATGGTAATGCTTAGATAAAAAAAGAAATAATGTATGTTGAAACATTGACTAAGTGATAATTGTATTTATTTTCAATTTTCTCCTTAATTTTGCTTAAATAATTGAAACTGTTTTTAAACATTCTATGAGTTCAAAATTATGGAAAAGAGCTATGCACTAATGATGAAAAACTAAATATAGATTATTTACAATATTGAAATATTTATTGTTGAAAATTTTGAATGTAAATCAAAATTGTTTCTATTAACTCATTTAATGACTTTAAGATAATTTTTAATTTAATCTAAATCTAAAACATTTTTAAATGTAATTGAAAAACATGTATATTTAGCTAAAAGTAATGGGTAAAAATCAGTGAGCCTTGATTTCAAATAAAACTGAGTAATATTTCCTGTTGTTAATAATAATTTCTTCATGTCTTCTTCTTTCCTTTTCTCTCTCTCTCTTTTTTTAAATGAAGTGTGAAATGTATACTATAAGTATTTAAACAAGACTGCATTTAATTTGAATCTATTTATTAATATAAAATAAAAATATTAATTTAATTACACCCAACATTTATAATTAGTGAAAAATAAGTTGTTTTAATAATACATAATTAAATTTTCATATACAATTCAATTTTATTGAACCCATTCCTCGTGTTTCCTTTTATCCTTCTATCCACCACAGTATTATGCAAGAGATTTTGAATTATTTCAAATTTTGTAATGTAATATATGTTTTATGTAGTGGTTTCATAAAAGATACTCAAGATTATTGAATCTACTAAAGAAATTGTAATGTCCTTTTAAATTCTGTAAATTGAAGAAATTAGTAGTAGCATACCTACTAATTTTTAAATCATTTATTTTAAATTAATGTTTATTGATTTCTGATTTATTTTAAATACAGCCTTTTTTATAATTGTAAAACAATATTTTTTATTAAATTGCATGCACATGCACAAAATAGCAAAATGCAGTTGAGTTAGAAGAAAAATAAGATGATTCTTAGATGATAATAACACAGTAATTTTTTTTGCTATATAATTTTCTGTTTCATTGTATTTTCATATGGGTATGTTTAAGGAAATTTATTGTGATAGAATAATAGTAATGTTTTGAAAAAGGATAATGCTCAGTTTCAAAAATAAATTATGTGTTTTCAAACAATTTTTATTTAATTAATGCAAAATCTGAAGAAACTGTAATGTATAGATTTCAAAGAATTAGGTATTTATAGTTATTGCTGCACTTGAAAAATGTTGAAAAAAAGTCAATCAATTTGTAAAGACGTTTTCTTTATTATTTGATAAAATTAATTGAATAATACTACAAAAATTTTTAAATCATGTTCATTGATTTCATTTAGTGTACATTGTGCTTTCGCCCAGCAAGTATTACTTGTTGTTTCAATAATTCCTGGCATACAGATTATTGTAGTGAACTCTGTCAAGAGAAACACCGAGAAGAACACTTGTTAGTATGTGAAAAGGTTAAAAAAAAGAAAGAAAAAAGAAGACAACCTGGTTGTAGCGAGTGTACTACACAGGTATGTGATTTTGTTTGAATTTTATTTTGAAAGCAATTTATGATTGTTTATAAGAAGTTGAAATGAAAAATTATGAATAATCTTATTTTATATAATAATACTATACTATAACTAGCTTTATATTTTGGAGTACATACAATTTTCCTGTAAGTTATTCATTTTTCCTATGGCTTTCGAATTTCTCTGTGTGTGTGTGTTAAATATAATGTATGTATGTATACCGAAGTAACCCCAAAATTACATTGCTGAATTAAAAACTGGCATTCAAGAAAAATCAACTGATTCATTGATCTGATCAACTGACCAAAATTACATTGCTGAATTAAAAGCTGGCATTCAGGAAAAATCAACTGATTCAATGTTTTGACATTTTACTTGATCATGCAGATGTTATAACCTTAAATCTGATTATCTCAATTGATGTTTGAGTGATTAATAAAATTTGTGTTCTTAATTTTTAAATAAATAATACTTAATTCATATAATAATTATTACCCTGTACATTTATAAAGATTTATTAAGCATATAGGATATTAATTATTTAGAGTGTGTTAATCGCTGATAGGATCATGCACGGGTATTTATGAAAAATTAATATCAATAAAGTTTAATTTTAACAAATTATTTTAATTAAGATCAGTTATATAACTAAACTGATAGTTTAAAAAAAGAGAGAAAGAGAGAGAAACTGATTAAATTGAAATTTTTAAAATAAATTTTCTGGGCATTAAAATTTTAACTCTAAAAAAATTTTGATAATAAAATAAAAATTCAATTCTAATGTCAAAATTTAATTACCGTATTTCACTGTATATAATCCGCGGATTATGTGTTAAAAAAGTTCCGAATTTGTAGTGCGTATTATAGGCCGCCGTGGATTATCTGATAAAAAACATTCTCCATCAGAAATGCTTACAAGAAAGTTTTGAAAGAAATACTCTTTGTTTCATAAAATAAATAACTGGTGGTACCAGGACACAACTGAGTTATTTAAACTATAATCGGATTTATGCAATTACATTCAAAAACAAATTCGGTACCTCTTAAAGATTTTACGGTTGTAAATTCGCTAACGTCATTTTGCAATTTGCTTTGACGCGAGCTGTTTCGTTTTGAAAACATTCAAATTCGTATATCGTCATAAGAAAGCGAAAATTTTTAAGTTACTCTGCAGATTTTAAATTAAAAGCTATAGCGAAAGCAAATAAAAACAATGGCGTCAAATGTGTTAATGTGAAGTGAAAAACAAAGCACGCGCGGTATAAAAAAATTGTATAAAATGCGCAATTTCTAAATAATCCATTTCTTTCATTTAAATATTAACGAAAAAAATATATATTAATTTAAATATGTCTAACATCGTTTTAAAAGTTATTAGAAGCTAATTATCGATAAGTTTTACAAGACTTCTCAAAATTATCACTTTTGATCGATCTCGGACTTTCATTTTAAGTTTATCGCACTTTGCGATAAACTGGATCTAGACTGATATTTTTCATAATAAATGCTTTTTTTCTATACAATTTATTAAATTTTTAATCCAACTGTGCATTTTTTTATTTTATGTGACACCTATATTATCAGCAGTACATATTTTAGACTATTCGCCGAAAAAAAATTGCCTCGGATTATACGCCGCTGCGGATTATGCGACGCATTTTCCCTTTTACTCGAAAAAAACGGCCGTGTGGATAATACGCCGTTGCGGATTATATACAGGAAAATACGGTAGTTTCCATTTTTCTGATAATGTTTTAGTCAGTGAATTCAGTGATCTTGTCATTCAATGTCAAAAATCCACAGTGATCTTGAAATGATAAAAAGATATTGTCAAAATTTAGACATATGTTAATTTAAATGACAAGGCCAACACAAACATTATAATAAGAAATTAACAAATCTTTATATTGAATAATATTCAAACTATACACATGAATAATATATTAAGATACACAGTCATATTTTCTTTCAAACCAAGTATGTCATATTCTATTTCACACATTTGACTTACATGAGATTACATATATTTACAGACATTATGTGTATGGACACTGATTAAAGAGAAAACTTAATATCTTTAAAAAATTCGTGAATAATGGTATAAGAAAAGACAACAATCACCGTATTATGCACACTGTTATACGAGGGTTACTCTGAAATTTTTGAGATACGCGCAGACTAGAATTTACAAAATAAAAATAACGGTTTAATTTTAAAATACAAAATATTTTAACACAGAAGCCGAATTTTTACTCACTTACTTCAACTTGTTTAGCGTAGAATAAATTTTAAACAGGAGAGAAAATTGAATTGACGCGAGAACGTTTTCGTGCTATGATTTTCTACGTTTTTAAAGCAGGATTAAATCAAGAAGAATGCGTTCAACGGTTGCAATTAGCGTTTGGTGATGAATCTTCAGCTCTTGCAACTGTATTCAGATGGTTTAGAGAATTTATAAGAGGTCGCAATTTTCTTCAGGATGAAGAACACACAGGAAGGCCGCCGTCAGCAGTAATCCCGGATAATGTGTCTGCCATACGAAAAATGTTAATGGATGATAATCGCTGTACCTATCAAATGATACAGAAGGAACTTAACATTGGATCCGCAGCCATACACTAAATCATTCATGAAGAATTAAATATGAAAAAGTAGTTTGCCGTTGGGTTCCCATTAATCTAACTGAGCACCAAAAAGGGGAGCGTGTCAGAATCAGTAAAGTAACTCTTAAATTGCTTAATGATGGTGGCCACTGCATCATTTCTAAAATTGTGACAGGTGATGAAACGTACATACTTTTTTTTGACGTTCCAACACGTCAAGAAAGCAAAGTATGAGTCTTTGAAGATGATCCCACGCTAACAATGGTGAAAAAACAACGCACACTGAAAAAAATGATTTATGCCGTTTTCTTCAGAAGTACGGGATTGGTTAAAACCATCAAGTTGGAAGGACAGAAGACAGTAACAGCAAACTGGTATACCACTAAATGTATTCCAGAAATTCTACAAGAACTGACTGTTAGGGGACTAATGCTTCACCATGACAATGCATCTTCACATACAGCGGGATTAACAGTTGAGTTTCTTAAACAAAAACAAATTAAAGTGATCGAACATCCGCCGTATTCACCTGATCTAGCTATGTGCGACTATTGGTTATTCTATTCTCTGAAAGAACTTACGTGAACGTCGTTTTCATTCAGAAGAAGAGATTGATGTGCCTATAAATGCATTTTTTTCATCTATTTGAAGAAATGAATGGTTTGAGGCATTTAATATGAGGAAAATTTGTCAACAAAAGTGCATTGATGCTGGAGGAGACTACTTTGAACACACCTAAAATTTTAACTTTAAAAACCTAAGTATAACTTTAAAAACCTAGTTGTATCTCAAAAATTTCAGAGTGACCCTCGTATATATTAAAATTCATAAGGTGGATAACTTTTTTAAATAATTGAAATTTGGTGGATTTGATATATAATTATTACAGGAAGCTAAAAGAAATTGCAATTGTTGAAGCACATATTAGAATTATATTCTTTATGATAACTGTATGTGTTTTTTTTTTTTTTTTTTTTTTTTTTTTTTTTTTTTTTTTTTTTTATTTTTTTTTTTTTTTTTTTTTTTTTTTTTTTTTTTTTTTTTTTTTTTGTCATTAATGAGTGATTTTGCATTACATTACCAAAATCAATCTGTATGAAGCAGTAGTTAAAAGATTGAAAACATTTTTCAATAAATGCTTTAGTCTCCTGTTAAAGATATGAAATTCTTACATGAGTTCTCTTACTTAAAATTAGCCTGTTTCAAAGCAATGCTGTTTTTAAACTCTGAATTGTTCTCACAAAGCAATCAAAACATACTTTAAAAAGTTTTATTTTAGTTAGTCCATCTAGTAAATATTTTTTCAGAAAATTTTCAATCAACTTAGCTCTAAGTCCCCATGCATTTTCATCCATTAAGATGAAATCATAGCCAACTATGATTGATGCAGCCCTAAAAATTTGAACATAGAATTTCTGACATTATTGATTCTATTCATTACCTGATTACTATTCATTCTCCCTTTACAATACACCAGTCACAATCTATTGAAAACATAAATCTCATTTTTGTCAGTTGATATGTTTCTATAAATTATGTTATATGCCCTGCAAATCAGGACTTTATACTATCCTGTTCTACTTGTGCCCTATAAATCACAATCTTGTACCTTTATTTATTTTGACTTGGTATTCTTCAAGCGTATGAAAGCAAATTTTGCCAGCCTGGTTATAAATCGTGTTTTCCTATGAGATGTGCACATGTGCTCAACATACAATATGTCTATTTTTGTTTTGACGCGATATTAGATTTTACTCATTTTCCTTCATAAAATTCCACGAGATATTTAAAATTTTAGAATCTGAACAGCAGTGTAAGTAATGTTCATCCATAATTTGTTTCTAGATTTATAATATATTTTTTATTCTCAATATTAATCATTTTTGAAGCTAGTTCTTAAAATATTTAAATTGCTAAAAATGCAATAGTCTTTTATGTAAAAGTTGCTTTATCATAAAACATTCTTTTGAATCCAATCAAACAATATTCGTTGAATTTAAGATTATAGCGTCTTTCTATTATATTCTTTGAATATTGGATAAATTCTTGGATTAAATTCAATTTCTTCAATAGCACATGGAAATATCTAGAAAATTATTATTTTTCAACTTGAAAACACTTTTGTTGACATTTGTTACTTATAATGCATTTAAGTTTAATTTTGTGTAATATAAATGTAATTTTCTTTTATTTTGTTCTTTAGGTGATTTCTGGAAATAAAACAGTCTCTTCTACTTTTGAGCAGAAAGTTGTTATTGAACAAGTTGTCTCCAGTTATAATCCCCAATTAAATGAAGTGAGCTCTTAAATTTTTCTCTTTCTTTAATATTTATTTAAATATCTTGACTATATAGTTCACATAATATTTTACTTTTCTCTCCTATTGCTCAGTCAGATTTACATCCAAAGATAGAAATGTGTTTAAATAATGGATGTTTTTAAATATTCTTGCAATTTCTGTTGTATATTCTTGATAGTTAATAGGCCTACTATCACCAGTGGTAATCCTATAATTCATGAGAAATGCTATTGGTAGTTCTATTCTAAAATATCTCGTGTGAGTTTTCCTTAAAATATTAGAATGCTTAAATTTTTTTATAGTAGTTTCATCCATAAAATCTTATTTACCGTATTTTCCTGTGTATAATCCGCGGCAATTTTTTTTTTCGGCGAATAGTCTAAAATATGTACTGCTGATAATATAGGTGTCACATAAAATAAAAAAAATGCACAGTAGGATTAAGAATTCAATAAATTGTATAGAAAAAAAGCATTTATTATGAAAAATATCAGTCTAGATCCAGTTTATCGCAAAGTGCGATAAACTTGAGGTGAAAGCACGAGATCGATCAAAAGCGATAATTTTGAGAAGAGAGTCTTGTAAAACTTATCGATATTTAGCTTCTAATAACTTTTAAAACGATGTTAGACATATTTAAATTAATATATATTTGCTTCGTTAATATTTAAATGAAAGAAATGGATTATTTACAAATTGCGTATTTTATACAATTTTTTTTATACCGCGCATGTTTTGTTTTCACTTCACATCAACACATTTGACGCCATTGTTTTTATTTGCTTTCGCTATAGCTTTTAATTTAAAATCTGCTGTGTAACTTAAAAATTTTCGCTTCCATATGACGATATACGGACTTGAATATTTTAAAAACGAAACAGCTCACATCAAGGCAAATTGCACAACGACGTTAGCGAATTTACCACTGTAATATCTTTAGGAGGAACCGAATTCGTTTTTGAACGTAATTGCACAAAGCCGATTATAGTTTAAATAACTCAGGTGTGTCCTGGTACCACCTGTTATTTATTTTATGAAACATATAAAGAGTATTTCTTTCAAAACTTTCTTGTAAGCTTTTCTGATGGAGTACGTTTTTTATCAGATAATCCGTGGCGGCGTATAATACGCACAACGAAATTCGGAACTTTTTTAACACATAATCCGTGGATTATATACAGGAAAATACAGTTATTTTAGAGCTTTTCTCATGTATGCTCCATATACCTTGTTTATTATACTTTGCAGTTTAAATATAATTGAATTTCTGTAAGCAGTCTCCTCTCAAATAAATCTAGAGCACATTAATTAAGTGCTCTATATTGCTTGTTTATATGAAACATGGTAGTTTGCATGCTTTTTACTTCTCAGCTTTCTTTTCTCTCTTAAAAGAACAGTTATGAAATCATTTGATGGCATATCTTGTGTTGGAAAAAAATAAATGAATACATGTGAAGAAAGCATTGGCAAAACATTTAAAACAATCCTTTGTTAAGGAAGCTATTGTAATGATAACAATTATTGTGGGCAGTAGGGATAAAAACAATACTAATTTTATTTTTTTAACTTATAGAAAGTTATACTTTCAGTGAAGTAGCATTTATATTGTAATTTCTGAAATTAAGTGGACTTGGATATTTTTTGTTTTCATTATTTTGATCGCTAGTTGTTGATATTCATAAATCGAATTCTTGAAAATATAATAATTTTATTTTCTTGACCACACATAAAATCATATTTTCAATCAATTAAACCAAGAAGTTTGTTCTAAATGATTCCATCATTTGTTTGTTTATATAAGCCACCCAGAATTGATACACTACATGTGGTAAATTTACACAATAAAAAGAAAATCCAGTTATATACCAATAATTAGTTATTTGATGCATTCATGTAAAATAGATAGAGATAGAAACGTGTGTTTAAACAAAGAAATTGTGCAACAATTTTCTAATGTATAAATTGTATTTAAATATTTTACAATTCTTATGCTTCGATGTGAAAAAATGCCTACCAAAATTTCTCTGACTTAGGTAGAGGTAAAATTGAAGCCTACAATACTTATGTTGCTTGCCATATTGCTGCTGGTGTAAGTCTATCCAATGACTAGCTTGCAGAATATGATATCAATGAGTTCGTGATGATTATATGAAACATACTAGATATCAGTTACTCTTCTATCACTGTTAAAAAGATATATGCGTTATTTGCTAGTGTTAATGAAATTTACTCTTATGCCATAGCTTTAAATTAAGTTAAGAATGTTTGCAAGACATTAAAAATTTTCATGAAAAGCTTGGCAAAGTTTACAGTAGTATGAACTAGCCATTTGATGATCATAACTTCAACTATCCATAGCATTCCTTTACTAAAACAAATGTTCTCAATAATGTAAGATCAAAAATGCACTTTATTGCGAGAATGACATCCTGTTTCCAAATTAATTTTATGTTTACAGAATCATGGTGATTGCAACTGTATTTGACATCATTGTAAAAAATTAATATTGTTAAATCATGGAGCATGCATATTAAATGGACATTGCCATACTGGCTACCTCCTGTAGTAATAATGTAATTCTATTTGATATGCATCTTTACCATCTCTTGTTGGTTAATAATTTAACTGAATTTATGCTTATAAATTTCTTAAAAATTTAATCACTTGTTGTGTGCAGCAATTTATTTATCTTTATTATTTCCATTTCTTGGTTTCGTAATTTTTATGACCAATCAATGTGTTTGCATGCATACATGATTATATATATATATATATATATATATATATATATATATATATATATATAATCTTATTGATCAACAGTAGCTAGGATTATGCCGAAAACCTTATTCTCCAACAATATCTTACCGCCTAAGCCTCAAACACAGTGGACCACAGTGAGCCTCAAACAATTTGAAAAATGCTTCATGAATGTCTTGAGATAGTCATTTGTTAAAGCTGCACTTACCAAAACCAAGTTAAACCATTATTTTCTGCTATCAATAAACTGTTTTTCTAACGTGGTATGTTCTTCCTATAATTCCATGGAGAAATCGGGCATATTTCACAAAAATGCTTTGAGTAAAATAAGTATTTTGGTTACCTTTTAGATGAACACTCAAGTATATGGCTATTAGAAAATGTTCAAATGTTAAAATTAAGCTATTAATTAATAAAATGACATTTGCATTAAATTTCTGATGGTATATCTTTTATATTGCTGACTTTCATTTCCTAAAGTAGATAAACAGCAAAAAAAAAAAAAAAAAAAAAAAAAAAAAAAAAGAGAGAGAGAGAGAGATCATAACCTTTGTTAACATTTATTGGGAACTTTTATTTACATATGCAGCATATACCTAATTCTAATGAGTCATTCCTTATACCTGATGATGAAATATTATTAAAAATAATTTGTTTATCAGTATTTTAAAGCTTTAAACTTATCTTAAAGTTATGCTTGGGTTTTCAAACAGATATACAAAGTTTCAATCAGATTTGGCAAAATTATGGAATGTTATATGATATTTGCATAAATATATAGATACCTCGCTTTATATGTACACTGTATTTTTTGTGGTAAAATTTTTAATTATTCAAGTCAATACTTTAGTTCCTTAAAGATTTGTTCAGAAAAATGAATTATTAAATCCTATGTTTCTTAAATATATTAAGAATATTCTTAATTTATTATTTATTAGTAATATTTTTAAATAGAAAATTAAGAATTTTCTTAATTTTTATGTATTTACTTATTTACCACTTAAAAAAAATTATTTCCAATATGCCATTTTGAAATTTACATGTTTAAACCCTCCACAGTGTTTTTATTGCTCAATTTGTATATGATTATCTTTTTATGAAATTGCCATGCCAACAAACAAGCGGTAAATGCTCTGGCCTTCATTTCAACTGTTTGAGGGTTCAAATCCAACCGTTGTTGTAAGATGTTTATTGTAGTTCTGATTACATTTCAAATTGTATGTTCTGGTCTAATTAGTCCTCATGTGCAAAAATGACCACTGGGTGATAATCAAACGAAATCTTATAAGAAATCTGTTCTTTAATTCCTACAAAGATTGCCAAGTTTTTTCTTCCCATAAATGAGCAGAAAAAAATTTCAAATATTCAGGCTTATAGACATTTCTTAAGGATTTAAAAAAAAAAAAAAAAAAAAAAAAAAGTATTTCACCATAATTTATGATGTACTTTTTTTTTTGTTTGTTTGTTTGTTTGTTTGTTACTGTTTGTTGTGAATGAAAAATTTTAAAAATAATACTAATATTCTCTTTAGAAATTGACAAAACTAACTTTGCTCTTTGGTTAGGTTTTTATAAATGATATTGTATTGTTATATGTAAGTTATTTTCATTGAAATTTTGATTTTCCTCTTTCTTAATAAGACCTTAAATTGAATAATTTTGATTAATAATAAATGAAATTTACTTTTTTACCTCATATTATTGTCACTATTAGCTTTGAATTTACATTTTTCTTTTTTTAATTTAAAATAGCTGTTGATTAAAAATATATTTCAAATGTTCTTCAATTGAATTTTATTATAAAAATATTAAAAAAAAACTACTTTGTAAGATAAAGAAAAAAAATTCTAAAAATATTTATTTGAATTAATCTTGAAGAAATTATAAATTTGCTAGATTTGTATATCGTAGAATGGTATTGTGTATTTTTCTTGTAAAGCAAGGTTTCTCTTCTGAAAATCATAGGTTTTTATCTCGATTTTTACTAAACCCAAAATGCACTATTTAAATTTATAGATCTTAAAAAAATTCCTGAGACTACAAAATTTTTTAATTTCTTGCAATATAATCCAACATCAATTCTTCACCTCTATTTATTTATGTGCATTTTTAAAGATATTTATTATCTTTATAGTTCCATCTATTTTTTTTAGGTATGTAATAATAATTAAATCTAAAATAGAATAGCAAGATGATGAAAATATGTACTTATAAAAATTTCATAGTGTTGAATACTCTTCATTTACAGCTCTTAATAAATGTCATTGAAATATTAAGATATAATCAATTTTATGTTTTCTACTATCTTTATGGTTAAAACTCATCTAATACTTCAGTCAACAAAAAATCTTTTATGTATGTCCTTATCTCTTACTTTTTTTTTTTTCTTTCTTTTTTTTTTTTTTTTTTTTTTTTTTTTTTTTTTTTTTTTTTTTTTTTACTGATTTGTTGCTACCAGTATAAATATTATCACTAAAAATGTTCCCCCAACATTTATTTTTTATAATTTAAAATAACCACATCCTGAAATTGTGTAAAGTGGAAGCTGTGAACTTTTGCAGTGTAATTTATGTTTAAATTTTTTCTCTGGTATTTATTTTTTATTAGACTTCATGCTAATTTGATGCACTATTTTATACTTATTTAATTCTAAAATATTGTTATTTAATATTAAAAAATAAGATATGTTTATATAGCTTTCATCATTGACACAGTATGTTGTATTGAATTTCAAAGTAACTTTTTTTTTTATTTATCTTCTAAATGATATATTTTGTAAAATTCCCAATATAAGATTTGCATTATATTAGATTCAATAATTATTCCCAAATGAATAGTTAATTTAATTTCAGTGTAGGATTAGTGAAGACCCTGGAGGCAACATACTGGCTTGCTCAAGTCAAACAGTTTCCGTAAGTTCTTATAATTCAATGTATTTTTTGTATAACCTAACTATAACCTATAACTTTAAAATATAACTATATTTTTAGTTTTATATTTCTTAATAATAATAGTGTATGATATAAGCAAAAATTTCACTGTGAATGACATTATTTTCAGAATCTAAATAATATGCTTAACATAATAATAATAATCATTTATTTAAATAATTATTGAAGACATGACTCTTTTTCCTGTTAAAAGTTCTTGAAAATTCAAATGAATTAATATTTTTAAATGAGTAATTTATGTGTGTAAGAGAGTAGGGAGGAGAGAATGTTTTCAGTCTTACTGTTTATAAAATGGTGTTAAACTACATCCGTTGTCATAAAATTATAATAAATAATCATTGCATTTCTATTAAATAATCATTACAATAGTTATTTGATACCTATATCAAATGACTTTTTATTATGGATAAAAAAGATGTTTAATGAAATTTTTTTTAAAAACATGCATTTTTTTTAACGTGGGCATTTTTTAATTAAATAACAAAACCTAAGCTTAAAAAAATCTTTATAAAAAGAGTATTTTTGCTTAAATGAAACTATTTTGTGTTTTAATACCATTGTAATTACAAGAAAAGGAAGATTTTAAATATTGCTTTTCATTAAAAATCAGTGGATATAACCAGAAGAGTGAAGAAATTGTTCATTGTCTTAATATTTTCTTCCGTAAAATAATAATTAAAAATATAATTCTGGCCTTTTTGCATGTATGAATTTTATTTAAATTTATTTAATGACTATGCAAGTACTTGAATGTTAATAAAATTTTTACAGTGTGAACAGACATTTTTAAAATCATTATTCATCATATGTTTGGGAAAATGTTTGAGTTTTCTGTTTTTTTTTTGTGTGATGTGAAAAGATTTATATCGTTATAAATATCCTTGTAATTTAGGATATAAAACATATCACCACTTTTTCGAAATTTTTGGGATATCCATTTTTTTTCTGTTGGCCTTTGCTATGAAAAGAATCAAACAATTTTTCATATAAAATCTTCTCACTTTCTTAATCTGAAATGACTGCTGAATGAATAGTGCTCTTGCTTTTAGTTCAATAGTTTATAAAATCAATTTACATCTCGATCATAATGCTCAGAAATTTTTTAATACACTTTGAAAATATAAAATGTAAGTTTTCTACTTAACTGTAATATGAAAAAGCTTTAGATCAAACCAAATAGACAAAACAAACAAATCTCACTTCCTCCAGTAAAACTGCTTGAGGCTTTAAAATTAAAAATTTGAAGTATCTTTATTTGGTGTTTGTACAGATTAAATTCAGTTACTTAAAAAGAATTGTGTGTAACAAAATAATAAAAAAATAATATAATAATAGCAAATTTTTCAGAATTCAGTGGCATTGTTATAACAAATATTGGCAAATCAAGGAAAGTATGCATTTAAATAATTCATGCTCAAAAGCAACATTGGTTACTTAAAAAGTAATGCTGAATTTCTCATCTTATGGATGTATAAACTTACTTATTTAAAAAATCGTTTGAACTTTTCTGTTTCTTTGCATTGAAACATTTCTTTATAAAATTATTAACTTTATAATAATTTATTCTTTTTTTTTTCTTTTGTTTAATAATTAAATATCACAATCATCAAGGTACTGTGTGTGTGTGTGTATATATATATATAT
>JAPDSC010087635.1:2742-21307 GCA_026290005.1 Latrodectus geometricus | reverse complement strand
AAAGAATATATTGCACATAATTAAAGTAATATTTAACTCTTAGAGTTAAATACTACTTTTATTATGTGCAATTTAATTATGTGCAATAAAAATTAATTTAACTCTGATGAACAAACTATTTAATTTTTTTATAACGGTATTTTGATTACAATTAAGAAAATAAATGTCATGAGGAAATAAATGTTATTAAGTTAATGATATTAATGTCTGTAATTCATAATATATGGGTTATATATTTATACCACAACCAAACTTAATATTTCTAATTATTTGACACGAATTTTAGAAAATTTTAAAATCGCATTGTAATGTCATTTTGTAAGAAATCCATGAAAATTCAATGTTGTAATAAATTCAGTTTCAGTAAAGTTAGTTTCAGAAATTGACTTTCAGGCACTGTTTCATTCTAGATTCAAATCGATGAATCCATCTTCATCTGGAATGCATTAGTGAGGTATGAAAAATTGAGTTAGTTGAGTATTCAAAAAATTTCAAGTCTTATAAATGCACATTGAAGGCGACATAAGTCTGTTTTAAATAAAAGAGTGTTGAATGCAAATTTTGTCTCACGAAGGAGTATTTTTCTACTAAATAATATTTTAAAAGCATAAAAAACGGAATTTTATATTTTATGTGTTGTACTTGTGAATGCACCTTTATATAGAATGCATACACATATAGAACAATTTATTATTAATGTTAAGTGTTAACGTGTTAATTGACATATAAATATTTAGATCTGAATACTGCTTTCCTTTCCTACCAAATATTTGAATTTTTTATGAAAATAAAGATAAGTAAATAAATTTAAAGAATAATTTTATGGAATTTTAATGATAATGATAACTAATGTTTTGTGTTTTTAAATACAGATGTTTATATTACCAAGCAAACAACGTATGACACACAATCTTTACCATAAAACATTTATAAATTGCATATTTGTCATTATAAATTATAACAGTTTTTTTACACCAGGAAGAATGAGAATTGCTTTTTATAATCTGCTTCAGTATTTTCATATTTTACTTCAGTAAGTATAAGAAATTTAAAGGTAAATTTACATACCGGCAAGAAAGCAAGTTAAAAATTTAATGCCAGAGAGAAAAAAAAAATTAAAAATTTTAAATTAGAAAACTTCTCATTATCCACATTTTCCTACAAATGCGAACTATGTGACCATGAAGTTTTAATAGAATAAAAGTTAAAAGTTTTATTACTGTGTTGTTGCTTATCCATCTGGTGTAAGGAAGCCTACACCGGGTCCAGAAGATCTCGGCACGCCGCCAGATTATAATTGTAAAAATTGTTATATTCCATTCTAATTTAGTATAGAAGCTAATTATGATGAAGAGCGAGAGACAATATATTTTAGCAATGTTTATTCATAAGTATTAAACCAAATTATTTGATTCAATTGTTTTTCATTGAAATTACTGTATCTAAATGTATATACTTCAAACAAATGTATTAACAATTGTGAATATCGTAATAAAATATAATATATGTTAAGAGTAACCTTTGTAAAAAAACCAATTTTTTAAAGGGAGTCATAATAATAAGGATTTTCTTTATATGAATACGTATATGATTTAAGGATTTCAATGTTTCTCATGTTTACGAGACTGAAATAAATATCTTAATTTGAGAATGAACGTTATTGAGCAGAGAAACATATCTATGGATTGCAAGGCAATTATTAGATATAAAATTGTATACTTCCCGTATTAAACTTACAGGAAAGAATAATATTTTACTAAAAAATTTAAACTACAATATCTATTTCCGTAAGTACAAATGCAGCAAATTTTCATAGAGTGAACGTACATTTAATTGAAGTTAAGAATATTAGTTTATTATTATACGCATTACTGTTTCATACATAATTTTAAAATATTCAGCATTATTTAGGTGTCTGAAAAAAATTCAAAAGTATTTCAAATTCCACAGTTGAATTAATTTCATTAAACTTCATTTTAATGGATAGCTCTTTACTTGCAACAAGTGAATACACACCGTAAACATAGAGTTTCTACGAAAAATCTTCAAAACAGGAAAAAAAAGAAAGTAGACATTAAATAACGCTCAGTTATTAATATAATATTTTATATTTGTAATTTTTATTTCTTATTTAAAATAATTTAGATCTTTGAGTGACATTTTATTTCAAATTTAAGTGATAATTAAAAGCATTATCAATTTCTTTTGAGATTTATTCAATTGTTTCAATGATTAAATTGATCAATTAGTTAAAATTATGACTTAAAAATAATTGTTTCTTGTTTGCAAACTGCTTTACTATTAATTTATTATTATTATTAATATTATAGTATTTAGTATTATTAAGCAATATACACTACTGGCCATTAAAATTGCTACACCAAGAAGGCGACATGCTACAGACGTAAAATTTATACGAAAGGAAGAAGGTGATGTGATATGCAAATGATTAGCTTTTCAGCTCATTCAGACAAAGCAGGCGCCAGTAGCGACACCTACATTGTGTTTAAATGAGGAAATTGTTCAGCCGGTTCCTCATGCACAAATTGCATTTGAACGTTGTTCCCTGGTGAAAAGTTGTTGTGATACCTCGTGTAAGAAGGAGAAATGCGTACCAGCACGTTTCTGACTTTGATAAAGGTCGAATTGTAGCGTACCGGGATTGCGGTTTATCTTATCGCAGTATTGCTGCTCGCGTCGGTCAAGATCCAATGTCGGTCGTGATCCAATGACGCTGCGTCATAGACAAGAGCGCCTTCAATGGTGTGATCAACGACAAACCTGGGCGCACGAGTAGCGAGACGTCATCTTTTCAGATGAATCCAGGTTCTGTGTTCAGCATCATGATGGTTGCATCCGTGCTTGTCGGCGTCGTGATGAACGCACACTGGCAGCGTGCATTCGTCATCGTCATACTGGCCCATCACTTGGCGTGGTAGTATAGGGTGTCATTGGATACACGTCTCGGTCACCTCTTGTTCACATTGACGGTGCTTTGAACAGTGCACATTACATTTCAGGTGTGTTACGATCCGTGGCTCTACCCTTTATTCGAAACCCTACGTTTCAGCAGGATGATGCACGACCGCATGTTGCCAGTATTGTACGGACCTTCCTTGATACGGAACATGTTCGGCTGTTGCCCTGGCAAGCACGCTCTCCAGATCTTTCACGAATAGAAAACGTCTGGTCAATGGTTTCAGAGCGACTGGGTCGTCACCAAACGCCATTTACTACGGTTGATTAACTGTGGCTTCGTGTTGAAGCTGCATGGGCATCTGTACCTGTACATGCAATCCAATCTCTGCTTGACTCAATGCCCAGGCGTATAACTGCTGTTATTACTGCCAGAGATGGTTGTTCTGGGTACTGATTTCTCAAGATCTATCCAGACACATTTTTTGAAAATTTAATCACTTGTTATTTCTAGTATAATATATTTGTCCAATAAATATCATTTTTTATCTGCATTTCTTCCTGGTGTAGCAATTTTAAAGGCCAGTAGTGTATATACTAATGGCCAGTAGTGTATATACATATTTGCTGCAAGGGAGATACTGCTATAACCTCAAGCAGCAGATTAGTAAGACATTTCACTCGTCAATATCAAATATGTTTAAAATTTAGGTTACCATCTATTAGCTAAGAGAAACAAACTCACAATAAGAGTGTCTTCCTGTGTGTTAAAAATTAGTTTATGAAATCTATATTTCAGAGATTGTGCCCAATTATTTGATATCTGGAGCTGCAACGGAAAGAATGCATTTTTAAATAAAGCTCCTGCAAATATATGGTAAGACTACACTTTGGCATTCTGATGCGAACCAATTTTGTCGTCCGATAATCCGGTTCGTTTGTTAAACTATTCTTCACAAATAAACTTAGCAAAAGCCAATTGAAGAGATCAGTTTTAAATGACTGAGAGTATTTTACTTAAAACAATTTACGGAAATAAATTGTTTCAACTTCTGTATAGTTAAACGAAATAAAAAAAATCAAATATACATCTGAGGTAATTTTATGAGGACTTCGCCAAACAAAGTTTTAAGATTTTTCCCATATTAAATGAAAAAGTTGAATCCCTTTGTAGGTCCTAAATGAAGAAATATACTTGTTGTTCACATTAATTTTTTTATACTAATAACAAGATATTTTAGTATACTGTTTTGAGGATTTTTCTCGAAAAATACAGACAAGTTTGTTTTAATTTCTTTGGAATATTTTAACAATTTTAAATCTTTAAAAATTGTTCATATTTACGAATGTTTTTGTATAAATATATGTATTCCATCACTTTTTTATATTATGCATAAGATGTATTGAAAAGTTTACAATTGCTTTTGATTGAAAATCTCAGATATTTAATATCCTTTTTCCTATTCGTTTCAATGAATCAAGATTTTGTGACTAAATTCTTTATTTCTTAAGAACTATATATATCCTCTGGAATAATGAAAACAAAACTTTCTTTCTTATATTTTATAATATTTATCAAAGGCAAATTGAGCATAAACATTTTACTTGCAGAATTCTTTACTTTATAAAACGTCTACACTAATTTGAGTTTTTCCTATTATATTTAAAATATCATTTAAGTTAAGTCGAAACTAATCCGTTTTTGCTAGTTCAGATGGTATATTGAAAATTTTGCTTCAGTAAAAATATATTATTAAAATATTTATTATAAAAATTTAATACTTCAAACACGTCTAACATGCGATGAAATATAATCATTCTGGATAATATTGGTTACATTTTATATTCCATAGATTGCTAATATAATTTTTTTTTGTTTTGATTACTTATACATTAAATTTCTCAAATCCGTACTTCTAAATTTATATATATTTATAAAGTGAAGTATATTCTAGAACTATAAAATACTATGAGACAAAATGTATTTTCATCAAATTATTTATCTCAAAATATATATTATTTTACTTCTAAATTAAGAATAGAAACCGAATCTAGCAATTAATTTAATTTTTTGTTAATGATTTTATTGATTATGAATTTTTTCTATCAAAAATTAATTTATTTTTTCATTGAATGATTTTGTATCAATCATTTAAAATGATTATGAAACAATTGAATATTTTAATAACCTAAATAAAACAACAGTAAACTGTATTTGGAAAGATATATAAGTATGCACGCACATGCAAAAAGCATGGGGTTCGGAACAAACAACATACAACTATTATCAGAAAAAATGTAAGGGAAAAATTTTGTGATCACTTCTATGTTTCACGGGAAAACGTGCTAATCTAAGTGCCTTTGAATGAATGCAGTTTGAGATGATTTCTAGATTAGCTACATTATTTCTAAAACAATATTGTTAGCTGTTCCCAAGCGACCTATATTGGTTCTTATACCAAATAAATGAATGACTGTGAAACCAATAACAACTCCGAGAAACTGGACATCTGTTTATCATTAATGACACAGGATACTAAACGTTGCTTGACATGGTAACATGAGATAAGAAGTAGACAATGGATAAGATGTCTATAGAATGCAATTCAGATCAAAATATTATAAACTCATTTAAAGTCAATAAATCATTTCAGCAAAAGCATTTATAAGCTTACGATTAAGCACTAATTTTCAGAATATTTCTAATCTCAATTACGGAGAATGTGGTGTCTGACGTCCTTTGTCCTTAATGGTGTATGGACGTGGCGTTTCCTCTCACCATTATTAGACCACTTGGCATGAAGCCTAGGGCCATTTTCTAACAGCTAACATTTGAAAAGTTTTGAAGTTACTTATATTGGGTATTGGAGCCATCAAATGTGTTATTTATCAAAATGTCTGTGATCAGCATCTGTATTTATGAGCGAAGCCCTTATAATGAAAGAAATTCAACTTCGCATTTTACATGACAAGTTTTTCTTGAATTATTTGCTTTCCATTATCAGAAATGTAGTGATGATGTTTGATGACTAACACCATATAAATCATTTTTTATGCAGATCTAAGTGATAAAAAAAGCAAAACTGAGAGTTTATTTATTTTTTTATGACAATTGACAACGCCAAGACCGCCCGTCAGAGACTAGGGGAAGGAAGTCAGAGTGAGCGTCTTCCGTTTTTCAATAGAGCACCCTCATACGAAGCTGGAAGTATGACTTCTGGCTCAGAGATGGTAGCACCATCTGAATCTTCCAATTTAGAGATTGAAACCAGTGAAGACCCAAATCCTGGCTCCAACCACCCCCAGAGTTATTAGTTTGTAATAGGAAAATGTAGGACATTGCGACCCGACAGATTTTAAGTGCCCCAATCACCATTAGTGAACACGACGGATCTTCGGCTAAGCCGGTATTCGAACACACCACTTTTTGGTAACGAGAACGACGCCCTAACCAACCAAGCCACCGCGGCCTAAAATTATTTGTAGTGTACTTTTCATAATAATTTTATATTTATTTAAAACAATTACAACTTTGCAAAAAAATTAAATTTGACTTAATTATACTTAAAATAAATATTCCTTTTAACAACTCAACATAAAATATCTTTCATTATAAATAACTTCATTTTAAATTACGGAATACAAAGTTGATATCGCATTATTTTTAGACAAAATACATTTAAAACATATATTTAAAAAATAATACGAAACATTAAAGGCTTGTTTTAAACATTAAACAATTAATTGTATATATAATTAATAATCTAAAACTTAAATTAAAATTTATAAAAGTAATTATTTTCTCAAGAATGATTGATTAAAATATAACAAAAGTTGAAAGAAATATAAAAATATTTGCATAACTAATTCTAAATTTACATAAAACATAATAATTTGTTTCCTTAATTAAATAATTACGTCACATTTTGAGGCAGGCTTAATATTTATTTTGTTCATTTAGATTCCTCTGAAGTGGTGGAAAAGGAAAACTTTTAATCGCAATGTGGCCAACATCAATCAACACGAGCAACGGGCGTATAATTAATCGCCTAGAATCGTATTTCGAAACAAAATTATTTAACATTACATTGTTCTCCGTTGGTATAAGTAATGACCACTGTTATTTCGGAGCGATTTTCTGCCTCTTATTTATGCCACTTGAAGTGTATCTCTTACGCATGCTAATCAATTCTTGTTGCAATGTAATTGCCTAAGAGTTCAACACTGTAATTTTCTCACATTGGAACATAGTTTCGGAGAAAAGAAAATCCTGACATTACGTTTTTCGTGACAGTAATCAATGAACGATGGGGGAGTAAAGTTTTGTTTTCACATATTTTTCTCAGTTTCTCATTTATTATGAAAAGTAATTACAATGGCTATGATTCAAGATTTTTCAATATTTGTTTTGGTAAACTAAGCTTATAAATTGGTTGAATAACGTAAATATATATTTTACCAAAACTATTTACGTTATCTTACGCAACTAATGCAAATATTGTTCTCTTTCCAATTTTTGATGAGGTTTCATAGACATTCACTATTAAGCTATTGGTGAGTGAATTTAAAATATTAATCAATGAATGCATATAAAAATATTTAATAATGTTAGAAAAACATTTTTTCTATTTTAACTGTTCAAATTTCTTTTTAACAAAAATAATCAATCATTTATTGAAATAAGTTATGGAGGCACATTACAGCTAAAAAGATAATAATAATTTTATACTGTCATATATTTTATCATAATTTATATACTTCGATAATAATAAATAATCGTTTATTATTATCGAAGTATATAAATTATGATAAAATATATGACAGTATAAAATATATATATATATATGTCGTTGTTGCTTATCCCCATGGTGCAGGAAAGCCTTACACCAGGTCCAGAAGATCTGGCATAGGATAGATTGCAGCTTCATTTTGGAGAGGAACCACAAGGGCAGAAGACTGACATGACCTCTGAACTCACATCCTATAGGTACCCGTTTATAGGGTAGGCAACCATTCATACAAGGAAGGGAAACAGACAGGATAGGAAGTAAATCTATACCTGAACTGGAATTCGAATCCAGACCTATCTATTCGCAGTCAGGCATGCTAACCACAAGACAGAGTAAGCGGAATATATATATATATATAAATTAAATTTTTTATAATTTATAGACAATAAGGGTTTGTTGCAAACATTATGACTAATAATGTATTCGATATTAATATTCTGTAATATCATACAAATCTTTTAATTTAAAGTACTTATCCCCTTAAAAAAGGAGGAAAAAACAGATATTTACATTGAATCTATAAGCAAAAGCGAAATCATTAAAGTACCTAAGAAGAATTATTGCATGATTCTTCAGAATTAGATGTCTATGTTTAAAATGAAAAGAAAAGCAATCCCCTCGCTGCACGTAAAAATACTCTAATTAATTAAAAGTTAATATGTGACATAGAGGAAAAAAAATATGTTTAACTGAGCTACACATAAACAGAAAATTTATTATTTCAAATGTTGCATTTAATTTAGATGTATACATAAGTGATTAAAAAGACATTTTTCTTTTAAAATTTATTCGTATACTAAGGTATTATCTGAAGTTTTACATTGTTTATTTTAAGCTTCCTTCGAAGCAGTAACATATGCCTTTTAAATTATAATAACTGCTTATTTTATCCTGTTTGAAAGATAATTCTTTTGACACAGAAGCGGATTTCTAACAATATTTTACTACCATTTAAATTATCAGTTACTACAAAAAATACCTATTCACTTTGAGTAAAATGAAAAGGTAATTTTTTTTAGTATCTGTTAATGTAAATGGTATTTAATTTTAGTTTTGAGATAAAATAATCCATTATTTTTTCCTGTAGAAAGCTACAGTGATCAATATATCAGTCAGTATTGATCAAGGAATTTCAGATTTATGATGGTTAATAAAGAAACATTTCATACTAAAATAAAAAAAATCGCTCCTTTTTGTTTAGTTTATTTGTTTCTGAGTTAAATACTGTTAAATGTGGAATTCAGCAAAGATTGTCTTGTGTTAAATGTGGATTAGTGTTAAATGTGGCTTGTGTTAAATGTGGATCGTACTCTTAAATTTCGAAGTGAGAGAAAGATCATCTTGTGTTTTTGAATAGAAAACCCTCATACTAAGGTCGAAGTACGACTTTTAGGTCATAGATGGCAGCACCATCTAAAACATCCAATTTAGAAATTGAAACCCATAACCTGACTCCAACCACCCATAGACGTATTGATTTGGAACGGGAACATGGAGGACATTGCAACCCGACATAATTTAAGTGCAACAGCCGCCATTAGCGAACACGACGAATCTTCTGCTAAACAAGGATTCGAACTCACCACCTTTTGGTAACGAGAACGACGCCCTACAAAAGAGGCCACTGCTGCCCAAGATAAATTTTAAAACACATAACAATTTTTCTTTTATAAAGTTAAAAATATAAACCACGTGATTGAAATTCTAAATCGTGTTTATGGTCCGGATACTGTAACAGCATTTCTGTGCAATTTTTTTGTCTTCAGTTCAGTTCAAATATTTTTAATGTTAAAGATACACGTCACACGGGTATATCATCGTCAAAATTGCCTGTAAAAAAATTTAATGTTATCGATGTTAACCGCTTATGAGCAGTCGTAACTTTGTTCAGAACCTAAAGAACGACTGAAAGTACTACTAAACCTCAAAACCTAAAGATTTATTTTAAGCGAATCCGAAACAATTTACATAAAATTTTCGTAGAAATGATGGATTTCATTTTTCAAAATTAAAATTTGTATTTAAATTAAGTATTTGAAAAAATGAGATATTATCCTGGTTACGGAAAATGTCAACACTAAGTCTTTCATAAATGTTAAGTATCACGCGGTTTTTATGAAATATGTAATCTATCTGCATAATGGTGTAACTTGAAGTAATTCAAGTTCCTCAAAAGTGCGTAAAACGGAAATTTTTGAAATGATATCAAAATTGACACAGATAATTTCAGTTTAGTATTTACTCTAAAATATTTTACTAATTGATAATTTATAGTATATTATATGTACACATAAACAAAATTGTTAAATATAGTTGCCATTATTTAATTTTGGAGTTAAAATGGTTTTAAAAAAAATTTCATTTGTTGATCAAGTTTGATTTTTGCTTTTAAAAATTAAAAATATGTTTAAATATAAAGTATGCAATTCCTTGTATGATGTCTGCATTAAATATTTAAATAATTATTAAACCAATTTCTGAAAGAAACTGAATATGAATAGCTAAACAATGAATGTTCTCGCGTCGTTAGCAGTTTTTGTTGACGTGTCAGGACATGGCTTAGCCATGCATGTATTATTATCATTTAAACAGTATTTTTTTTCTTAATAGCTATTTTTTTCTCACTTAATACTTGACTTATATGAAATACTGAATAATCAGTATACTTGAACTTTTTAATTTGAAATAATTTAAAGGTTATGAATTTTCAGAAGGTATATAATGGTTTTCTAATGAAAGTCACTTAATGCAAATGAACAATGATAAAACACAAAAATAAACAAGAAACCAAGACATTGTCCAAAATATACGCATCACTTAATAAAGTTAGACAGTTAAAAAAGTCATATTCTGATGATAATACTACTCTGAACGTAATATATTTCTTGTCAAACTCTATGAATGTTGAACTACGTAATATTTATGAATAATCATATAGTTAATTTAAATACTATTATGTTAAATAAATTACTTACAAAATATTTTCGAAAAAATATTCCCTACAATTCTTTTTTACTTACTTTTATTGTAATAAATTCAAAACATAAAGTTTAATATAAAGATAACTGTTACAAAAACTGCTGTGAAAAAGAAAATTAGCACATATACTTTTATTATTTTTCTGATTAAATTATTTTATTTCGCTTATTTTTTAATATCGCAAAATTAGGTTCAAAATTTTATACAGGAATATGCATGTTTTCTTATTGAGTAATAAATACTTGTTCTTAAAGCAATAAAAAATTTAAATGTTTTAAAATAAATTGATTGATGAAAAAAATTTGTGTGATTAAAAAACAAATATAAAAATAAAATGAAAAATATTTTTAAAAAAATATGCATTTCGGGATTAAAAATATAATCACTTATATAATTTAAATTATGTCAATATTTAAAAAATAACATAAAATTCAAATTAAATTATTCTTAAAAGTAATTTTAAGTGGATATACAAACATGAAACATAAATTGAATATATGAAACAAATTTTTAAAGTTTTATTCACACAGTACTTACTTCCTTCAATCAGTGTCACAGATCTTTGAATTTCTCCTAAATTATTGCTGACAACACATACATAGTTTCCAAAAACAGAAGAATCCTTTATTTTCACCTAAATTTATGTGTAATAATTCAATTAATATCTAAATATTTTAAAGTTTTTTTAATATAATATTATACACAAAATCCATCTATTTTTCTTACAAAATATTTCTTATTAATATTTTAATTTGTAACCATTTGCTACAAACCAACATTTTTTTAAATAATGTGTACCCTATGGTTGCATTCAATTTTATAAGCTTTCTTTGAAGTATTAAAGTGGCAAAAATAATCAAGCATTTGTTAAAGGATTTTAATTAGCTAAAAAATAATAAGATGAAACATAATGAAGGAATAATGTATGATGATGAAAATTCATTACAGTTTTGAGAATTAATTAATAAAGCCTATATTGAACGGAAATTAAAATTTAGAAAACAAACGTTAGGTGTCACACTAATATTAAATACAATATTAAAATATTCAAATTTATGAAATTAATTAATTATAAGGAGATTTAAAATCAGTTTTTTTTTTCTTGCAATTATCAATTTCTTTATGTTTCAATGTGACTTTAAGAAACGTTACCCTTGGCCTATTTCGTCTTAATTATTGCAACTTTGAAATAAAAAAATTACCAAAATAACTTTTATTTATAATCTGATCATAAATTCATTTTATAACAATTCTATATTATGATTTGTATGATTTTTATAGACTAAAGCTCCCATATAAAAGAAAAAAAAAAGTATTAATAATTTTAAATTAAATTAAAAGATTTTTCAAAAAAAGTTTACTTATTTGGAAAGCTAATCCTCTATGGTGGATTTAGTTGATAATATTCAAAATGAAAACATAATTTTCAAAAAATGATCAACCAATCAAAAAATCATCTACTATGTTTATTTTCGTATGTCCTTATTTTATGTTTTATGTATGTTTCCTTCTTTTATGTATATCTGCCTTCTTTTATATTTATATTCTTTTATATGTATACTTATCATCTGTATATTTAATTAATTTTTTTGATTTTTTAAACTATCTTATTTGAAACAATATAAACTTTTGTAATAACCTAACATAAGTTGCAAACTATTTGATGTTTAGTGAACTTCAATATATCCATTGCATATTCCATGTTAAAAGCTCATTGAATCTTCTTTTTATATTTATTTTCATTTAATTAATCACCCGAGCATTTTAAACATGTGGCCTCTCTTGCTCAAAGAATTTCTATTATCATTAATAATTTGTTAATTCCTTTAACTATTCATTTCAACTAAATTGGAAATTTCATTCCGACTAATGAATAAGAGTTGAACTGTGTATCCATACGCTTTAATGAAAATAGTAAATGCTAACTTTTAAATATAGTATTAAATAAAATAAAAAATTATTCATTCGTTTAAGCTACTAATTATTATAATCTGTTCATTTCAAGGACATAATTTTTTTTTTATTTTATTATTCTTTTTTGGATAAATATTTATTGAAATTTTGATTCTGTGCTCAATTTTCATACTTAATAAATTAGAAATAGTATAAAGATCACATTTTTTTGAGAAAATTTATTTTAAGATTCTGCTACAAATCTTTGAACGTATCTTTTAAGACATCAAATAAGGGGACATATATTAATTGTCATAATTATTTACTCGGTTACATGAATTTTTTTTAATAAATGTTAGCAAATTAATGGATATTTTAAACATATTTTTTAAAATTAAGCATCGAAATTACTTGTACAATCCAAAAAATATCTAATCTAGAAGAAATAATATAAATTAATACAAGAATGAATATTATTGTACATTGTTGTCATTAAATGAACTTTTTTAATTTTTTTGTAAATCATATAGTCATACTTTTGAATCTTATGCGTAGCATATCAATTTATTTCTAAAAGTAATTGTGTAGAATAAATTATACTTTACAATACAATTTTTTTTTCTCTTTACTGAAAGATATTTGAAATTTGAGTTCTTCATACATTTAATTTTAAAAAGACTTTGAGTCTAGCTTTAGAGACACAAAAATAATTGATCCATTATTCTTGTGAATTTACATTAAACTAAAATTACCATACACAGGAAACAAATGACCAGTATATTAGCTAATCTAATATATAATAACAATAATGATAAAAATTCCCTAACAACTGCATGTGAATAAGAGTTACTGAACCATCACGCAGATGTAATTTGAATTTAAGATCAAGAAGAAGTAAATTAAGTTTGCATTTGTACATTAACTAAACCGGTTCGTAATTATTAGGAAGTACAGTTTCAGGTAAATAGGACGGAAACTTAGCGAATTAATTGATTCCCTGACGATTCTAAATCACCCTGATAACTGTGGTGTAATTCAGAACAATTAACCGATTAAGGCTGAAGTGTAGCAATCGGAAGAACACAATTAAGGGAAATATGTAGGTTCAGGAGAAGTTTATGGTTCTCCAAGATTAGTTGGTTAAGCAATTAGCATTTCAGAGGATATGACACTTAGTATATAATAAGCACCACAATATGAGTTTTAGGTCACTAATTTCTGAGAAAATTACGTATGTTTTCAAAAATGATATCCTTATTTCCAGATACTGTTACTGATATAAGGATTTAAATCTTGGTTTATAAATATGCATTTTATGCAGCTTTACTGAATTGTTTTAAAATAAGTACAATGATTAAACCTACTACAGCATTTACAACTTAATATCAGGATTATATATTTTTCAGTATTGTATCAACGATGTCAATTCTTTAGAATGTAATTAATTTAACTTATAGTTTAATTTCAGAAAAAAATAAATGTAGTTTCCTGGCAAAAGAATTAAAAATAGAAACTGATATGTCTCTTGTGGTATTTTTGTAACAATACATTTCCTTTTTTCTCTTTCTATAAATATATTTTTCAAATGCATCAGTCATTTGTTTTTCTTGTGTTTTACCCTAAAATTCTGCATTATGCCCATGCAGTAAATAAATAAATAAATAAAACAACAAATCAAATCGTAACAAACTGAAACTATGTTTATGTAAAGAACTTAAACGTAAATATATGGGCTTTATTAATTAGTATATATAAGCAAATATTTATTATATATATACGAGGGTCACTCGGAAATTTGTGAGATAGAACTAGGTTTTTCAAGTTACACTTATAAAATTTTAGATGTGTTCAAAGTAGTCTCCTCCAGCATCAATGCAATTTTGTAGATGCATTTTCCATAGATTAAATGCCTCAAGCCATTCATTTCTTGGAATAGATAAAAAATGCATTTATAGCCACATCAATCTCTTCTTCTGAATGAAAACGACGTCCACATAAGTTCTTTTTTAGATTAAAGAATAACAAGAAGTCGCACATAGCTAGATCAGGTGAATACAGTGGATGTTCGATCACTTTAATTTGTTTTTGTTGAAGAAACTCAACTGCTAATCCAGCTGTATGTGAAGATGCATTGTCATGGTGAAGCATTAGTCCCCTAATATTCAGTTCTTGTAGAATTTCTGGAAGACATTTAGTGGTATACCAGTTTGCTGTTACTGTCTTCTGTCCTTCCAACTTGATGGCTTTGACTAATCCCGTACTTCTGAAGAAAACGGCATACATAACTTTTTTTAGTGCGCGTTGTTTTTTCACCATTGTCGGCGTGGGATCATCTTCAAAGACCCATACTTTGCTTTCTTGACTAGTTGGAAAGTCAAAAAACGGTATGTACGTTTCATCACCTGTTACAATTTCAGAAATGATGTGGTGGCCACCATCATTTAGCAATTTAAGAGTTTCTTTACTGATTCTGACACGCTCCTCTTTGTAGTGCTCAGTTAGATTATGGAGAACCTAACGGCAAACTACTTTTTTCATATGTAATTCTTTATGAATGATTTTGTGTATGGCTGAAGTTCCAAAGTTAAGTTCTTTCTGTATCATTTGATAAGTACAGAGATTATCATTCATTAGTATTTTTTCTATGGCAGACACATTATCCGGGATTACAGCCGACGGCAGCCTTCCTGTGTGTTCTTCATCCTGAAAAAAATTGCGACCTCTTCTAAATTCTTTAAATCATCCGAATACATTAGCATGAGCCGGAGATTCATCACCAAATGCTAATTGCAACCGTGTTGAACGTATTCTTCTTGATTTAATCCTGCTTTAAAATCGTAGAATATTATAGAGCGAAAATGTTCACGCGTCAACTCCATTTTCTCTTCTGTTTAAAATTTATTCAACACTAAACAAGTTGAAGTAAGTCAGTAAAAAATCGTCTTCTGTGTTAAAATACTTTGTATTTTAAAATTAAACCATTATTTTTATTTTGTAAATTCTCATCTGCACGTATCTTAAAAATTTCAGAGTAACCCTCTTATATATATATATATATATATATATATATATATAGCATATTACTTAGTTATAAGACAAATATGAAAACTAAAGTAAGCTGGAATTTTCAATAAAAGTTTTTCATGCAAAATAAAAAATGTACATGAATAGTTCGATGCTGCATGTAAAACAAACAATGTAGCATGAATAGTTCAATGATGTTCGAAATAAATAGGCAAATCTAGCATACTTTGATGATTAAATTAATTTCATTGATGATATTTTTTAATTTTCCCTTTGATGCAATTTTTCAAAAGTACCAATTACGAATGCATATTTTAATGTCTACAAATATATATTTTAATTTTCAAAGAAGTGCAACATTTGTGCAACATTTGTGCAGAAGTGCAATATTTCACACATATTCGTCACAATCTCTTGCAAAACCAGAAAATTAAAAGTTTAAAAAAAATTTATATTTCTAATAACTAAGATTAGTACATTTTCTTTCATTTATGTGTAAGAATACTTCTAAGAAATGTAACATTTACCTGTAGAATGCTTCTCCATTTCTGATTAATGATTTTATATGTCTTGTCGTTTCCCAGAAGCTTGCGTTCACGAAACCACTCAAATATTGGAGGAGGTTGAGAATGGGCTGCGCATGTCAAGTTAGAGCTGGATCCAATGGTACCATGAGCGGTTATCATTTGGTGAGTGTGCCAGACAGGCCTATCTGTGGAAAATCATTTTCTGTAATCAAAATCAGTATTATGCTGCTAAAATTTAAAAAAAAATCCTCCAATGAAAGATTAAGTTAAATCCAAAATCTCATCTTAAAATTTTTATTATAAGTGTTTGACCATTTAATTTTTAATACAGAATTATCGGTGAAAATGTGCTTTAGCTCCCCTGTTTGGCGCGTTTTCAAAAATTCCGATGCCATTTCGAAACTTCTACCTCTATTTCAAGATGTAACTTAATTAGCCACAAATGAAAAAGCTGAAACAGGAGTAATTAAGGAGCATGCGCAACAAAAGCGCTTCAAATTCTCGAGTTGGCGAGAAAGGGGACCTAAACCGCAATTTAACCGAATTATCTCATCAATTTATAAACCTCAGTCTATCAATGAGTCATTGCTAATTATAAATCAACTTTGGTTGTACTTTAATGCTATGGAAGTGAAAATTTTAATAACAAAAAAACTAATGTAATTGATTTTTATAACTAATGTTTACGTTTTATTGGGATTGGATAATAGTGGATGGTCGTTGTGTTGAAAACAAAATAATGTAATAATTGGAAAATAGTTTTTATTACTGGTCTTTATAATGGAAGTGTCATAATAGTTTAGTCATTCTAAGGAGTTTTGGCTGTATTTTACTTTGCATGAATTAAAATTGTTAGTAGATATCCAAAACTTACATTGAAATGTTATGAAAAATAAATGAGACTATATCTGCTAATATTTCTTCGAAATATTTCTAAAAATTATTTCCCAGAAAAGTTTTGAAGAAAAATCTTTTAATAATTATATTTTAAACTTTTTACATATGAAGTATTAATATTACATTGTTAAATATTTAAAACTAATTTTTAAGTTTGAGATAAAATTTCACAATTTATCTCAAATTTAAAAATTAGCTATAAATTTTGACTGTTATTACTCATTATAACTATTATTAACTCATTGAGCATTAAATATAAATAATGAAAGAAAAATTGCATAGCTTAACAATTTAAATATCTAGATAAATTTAAAATTCTGGGTTTTAATTATTAATTAACAAAATCATTAATTATAATGACAAAATAGAAAACAAAATTTCCTTCAAAATGTGACAATTCAGTTTTTAAATAATAATGGTTATGTTACTAAAAATAGTCTATGTATATAAATTTTCAGTTCGATTATCAAAATTTTAACAAAAGCAATGAAATAATCCTCATTAATATGTATCAAATTTTAATGACGATACCTATTTTCTATTTTAGGGCAGATATAAACACTTTACTACTTATAAATAAAAATTATCTGATCATTTATCACTATACTTCATTTATAATATACGTGGAGAAAGTATACTTAAATTGTTATGGAAGAAAAGATTTGGATTACTAAATAATAATATATTATCCATAAATTGCATTTCTGTTTATTGCTTGTGTAATATTATAGAAAATGTTAAGAGATAAACCGCCATCAAAACGAAAAAATAACAACCTTTTTTTCTCTTCAAAGCAATATTCAAAAATATATATATAAAAAAGGTCCCAGTTATTAAAAACTATGTACGAAATAATTTAGTAAGTAAATATCTAAAATTTAACCTTTACAAAATAAATAATTTAAGAAACTAATTTCATTTTATTGAAAAAAAAATGAAAAAGATTATTATAAATTTAAATAAAAAAAAAGTTTCTGATAAAACAGTTTATAAATAATGTATTCCATTAATTTGAATCCAAAATGCATAAAATCTTCCTTTAAATATGATTAAAACAAAAATTCATTAGAAAGAAGCAATTTAATGAGCTTTTTTTACGGAACAGAATTAGATTAATAGCAATAATTTCTTGTAAGGAGAGAATAAAACAAAATAAACCAGAAATTTTCTTGTCAAAAAATAACTTTTTTTAATTAAAATTGTGCTAAGAACTTCTAATTAAAATGTATTGACCAAGAAATCTTGCTTTTCATATCTTTGAGCTTTTATTTTAATTATTCATCCGTTTTTATTAACCCATAAAAAGTTATAAATTAAGTAAAACTAAAAGCATATTGCCTAAGATGCCGCGAATAGTATGATATTAGAACAAAGGAAAATTACTGGCACAAATGACATCTGATTACCATAATTATTTATTTCGTTATTTTTTTAATTATTTTGAGAAATAAATATTAAACGGAACTGAGAAAGAAAATTTCAATAAAGTTAGATGATGTTTATAAAAACATTTTTCTGTATTATATATATATATATATA
>JAPDSC010087634.1:1516-20462 GCA_026290005.1 Latrodectus geometricus | reverse complement strand
TATATATATATATATATATATATATATATATATATATATATAATTTGGTAATTAAAAAGACAATTATTTCTGTAAATGAAGAAAAACAAAACTGTACTAATATACTGAAAAAAAAATGCAAAGACTGAAAATTGTGTAGTTTAACGGACAGAATAATATCGGTTGTTTTTTTCTGGTATGTTAGAATTAACACGTGTAGGTAAAATAACGAAATTATACTATCATTTTCATTGGGTTTTATTACCTTTGAGTGCACTTCAAAATTACATATTTTATGGCAGCATTTATTACATAGTTTTTCCAATATTTAATTTAACTTATATTCTAATATTCACAAATTCTGCGATTTAGTCGAAATTCTAATAATTGAAAATGTATGCTTTGCTTGATTTTTTATGAAACAATAATCCTCTCTTTAAAAAAATTTCCCTGAATTTCAATCATAGTACTTTTAAAAAGTAATATTTTTTATGAAAATAAAAAAATAATGAATTTCCAAAACAGAAATTTTTGATTGATATAGCTGATTGGTTGAAACTCATATATTGTGAATACATAAAATAAATAAGAATTTTATTAACTTAATATATTGATTTCATTTGAATACAGAAAAATCTATGGTAATATGTATTGTAAAAATGAAATGTAATAAGTAGTTTAACAAGTAAGTTTTAAGAAAACGTAAGGGCCGTGGTGGCCTGTTTGGTTAGGACGTCGTTCTTGTTACAGAAAGGTGGTGAGTTCGAATCCGGACCTAGCCGAAGATCCGTCGTGTTCACTAATGGTGAAAGGGACACGTAACATATGTCGTGGTTGCAATGTCCACCATGTCCAAATTAATACCTCTGGGGGGTATTAGGAGCCAGGCTTTGGGTCTTCCCTGGCATCCTATCTCTAAATGGGAAGTCCCAGATGGTGCTGCCATCTGTGTGCCAAAATCCTACTTCCACCCTGGTAAGGGGTTGCTCTGCTTTAAAACGGAAGACGTTCTTTCTGACTTCATTCACCCAGTCTCAGACTGGCTGGCATCACTTGACAAGGGTCACAAGTAATAACAATAAGAAAATGTGTTGTTCACTGCTGTCTTTTGCCTATCAGAATTTTTCCATAAATCTTCTGGAACCTAGTCTCAATTTTAGAAATTATTGTATGACTAATAAGAGGGTCTCTAAGAAATAAATTCTTCTTAAACAATTAGTACTGTAATACTATTAAACGCCATACTATAATCCATACATACTAAGGTCATTCGGTACGCATTGTTTTATACTATTTGAGTAACTATGGAGATTATCATATCAATATCATATATCTCAACCAGAGGGTAAGGGCTTCATCTCCAAACAGGTTTGGTTGCTTAAGCATTTATTACTTTTTTAAAATACGAAAATCTGATTTATAATGCCTCGCATAAGTCTTCAGAGTAAAAGGCATTGTATTCGATCACAGACATTAGTGAACAACAGGAATCAGCTGCATTTCTGCTTCTTGGATACACAACATGAACTACTTCTACTGCGACTGGACCTGGTTGGTTAGAGCGCCGTTTTCGTGAGTTCAAATCCAGGCTTAACCAAAGATCCATCATATTCACTAAAGGCGGCTTGGGCACGTTAAATAGAAAGTGGTCGCAATGTCTTCCTAATGAAATGATACTTATTGGTATAGTGAATGATACTGGTCAAGTATTCAGGGGTATTCTGCTTGGTACCTGCTTCTAAATAACGAAGACTCCCACTTGTTTCCATTTAACTCAGGGCAAGGTACAGGGAAGCATGCTTATGAAGCAACAAGTATATTAGGTCTACTATTAATTAAAATTAGTTCCAGAATGATTTCTCACCGGATTTTCAAATGTTTTATACTAGCCTTATATTATTTAACTATTCATTTCTCTATGTTAAAAGTTACTTCTCTGTGTCAAATATTGAAGGACTTAGGTTTGAATCTGGGACATGTAGCATAGGAGTTATAAGTTGAGGCTTATAATAAATGCTAGTTGCACTATAAACTCTGATTTATAAATATATGTTTTGAAAGTAAGCTCATTTATATTTGTTTAGCTTATTATTGATGATGGTAACAGGAATAGATCAAAAAATTATATTTCTTCTTTTGTTGCAGCTTCTTCCACTGCATCAGACGAAGTGGCCAGACAGCATCAGCAGATGGTATCAGCTCTTTCAACGATTACCAAACACCCCGGGGCTCCTGGTAAGTGACATTTTATCTAAGTCCGAGATTTGTCTTCGGACATTTTTAAATCAATTCAAATAATTTAGGAAAGGTAATCACTCAGTGACAAACATATATATATACCCTATATACCAGGGATGGCCAAACTTTTGGGATCCATGGTCTACTCCACATTTAAAAAATCGAAGGCAGTCTACCAATGGCAGAAATAACGTATATGTTTATGTATTTATTTTCGGTAACAGAAAAAATGGTACATTATCTAATTTTTCTATTTAAAAAAAAAAAAAAAAAAAAACACCCTTAGTATTTACAAAATAAAAATTTACTGACATAAATAATCAAAATATCCATATACATAAAAATTGATCATCCAATTCACTTTGTTTAGATGAAATTTGACACAGTATATCTGCTACAAGTTTATCATATTGTGGCTGATACGAGCTTATTGCAATGCATAAACACAAAATTATATGTTCATCTGTTAAACGCGACCGATGTTTAGTTTTTATGGCGTTCACGGTTGAAAAAGCAGATTCGCAAAGATGCGTCGATCCAAAGTATGATTTCAAATACAAAATCAATTTGTAAATATTTGGAAACGTCTCCTCAGAAATTAATTTCCAAAAATCAGTATCGCTAGATGCTCTGGATTTAAGAAATATATCACATCTTAATTTAATAATTTCTTCCTCGACTGTGTCTGAAGTGGTACCTATTAAATGTCCTATTTTTTCAGATACTCCATCAATGTTTACATTTTCATTAAATGGAAATATCATAAAATTGAGTATTTCTTCCAACCTAAATAAGTCAGTGAATCTTCTTTCAAATTCTTCAAACAAAACATCTAAGTATTCAGCGAAATCTTCGAAGTCTCGGTTTGGAGTATGGATGCACTCTTCCTCCATGTTTTTGAAGTTTCTCAATTCCTGTTTTCTTATTTGAGACGCATACCTTTTTATCATTTCTTTGAAAGTTTTAATAGCACTCATCATGTCTGTTAAACATTTATTCTTTCCTTGTAGATTTAGGTTTAAGTCGTTACGTTTTGCAGTGATATCACAGAGAAAAGCTAGTTTCATGAGCCATTTCCCATCTTCCAATTCAGTAATGTGCTCTCCTTTTATTTGTAGAAAATTTCTTATTTCTGGTAACAGAATACAAATCTTTTTAAAAAAGCACCACGGCTTAGCCACCTCACGTCTGTGTGCAATAAGAGATCTACTGACTCTGATTCAGTTTCTTCCAAAAGCGCCCGAAATTGTCGTCTTTGTAGACTTCTTGAACGAATTGAATTGACGATTTTAAAAGCAATTTGCATTATATCATTAGACTTTAGTGTTTTTGAACACAATACCTGTTGATGGATAATGCAATGATAGCTGGTAAAACTGGGAATTTCCTCATCATTATTGCATAAGGCAATAAAACCAGTTCGATTCCCGATCATTGCTGGAGCTCCATCTGTTGTAATAGAGACCAATTTATATATTGGAAATTCTGTCTTAGCAATAAAGTTTTTAAATGAATTGTAGATATCTTGTCCCCTCGTTTGTCCTTTCAATGGAATTATAGTTAATAATTCTCCTTTTGAAGTCATATCTACGAAAACCATTCTCACAAAAAGGCATAACTGTGCAATGTCACTAATATCTGTGGATTCATCCAATTGAAGTGATAGGAACTTACAAGCTTTTATAACGTCATTTAATAAATTTTCCAAATTATTATTCATAACTTCAGTCCGTCGCATCACAGTGTTACGCGACAAAGAAATACTATTTATTGACGATATTATTTCAGATTTGTTTTTAAAATCGTGGAAAAACTCTTCTCCCGCTTTAATGAAAGCTTCTTTTATCAATTCTCCATCTTCAAATGGTTTTTCTCGCTTTATCAAAACTTCTGTAATTTTAAACGACGCCAATGTTACTGCTTTAGCTTTGGTGCCCGGTTTCGTAAATATCGATTGCTGTAAATGTAAATTCGACTTTAATTCATGTATTTTAACTTTTCGAAGTTCTCTGCCGATTGGAAAGTCTGTAGCGTATTTTAAGGGTATGGTTTTAAAATGTCTTTCGACGTTTGCTTTTTTTGGTAATGCCACACTTGAGTTACATATGAAAGACATTTCTCCTTCATCAAAAAAAAAAAAAAAAAATTATCTATTCATTGTGATAATGGTATGTTTTACTTCTCTTAGCACTGGTGCCTGGCTGAGTCATTTTGGACGGGTTGTTGAAAAACAAATTTAACAGTTTCGAACAACAGTTTGAGCATTCAAGTTTTGAAACTAATTCGTATCAGTGCGGTAGGAAGCGAGCGACCTGCCACGTAAAGCGATTAACTTAGAAGTGAAACTAAACAGCCAGAAGAGACGGGTAACTTAGACGATTCGGCGCGTCACTATCATGCGCCGGCTACTGGATATAATCTAAGCATCCCACTTTGTCAAATTGTTTCGATTTAATTCCACTGTAAAACGAAAAATTCAGTGCCTTACTTTTTACAGTTTTTTTAGGTTTTAAAGCAAAAATTGTAGTAAATTTTTGTTTTAAATAATTCATTAATTCTATGACATAAGTCATAAACTAAATTGTTAATATCCGAGATCATTATCGGAATGGTCGCGCGGTCTACCTAAAATGTCTTCGCGGTTGACCAGTCGATCGCGGTTGACGTCTTGGCCATTCCTGCTATATACCATATGACGGGAACTCGTTAAAAAAGGAACTTGACCGTGCTTTTAGAGAATACAAAATGTGTGAATAAATATTGAACCTTGAAAATTCAAAATTCCAATTGCTTATTTTTTATTAATTGTTGATTGTGTTGTTGCACCAGCATGCTTCCCTGTACCTAGTCCTAAGTTGCCACTATCAGTTATATGGAAGAGTCGGGTAAGAGTCATTATAATTTAGAAACTGGGACCAAGCAGAAGACTCCCGAATACTTGACCTGCCTCTCCAGAGTATCATTTCGTAGGGAGGACATTGCAACCACAATTTATTTAACGTTCCCCAGGCGCTCTTACAGCCGTATTCACCAAACACGGGTTAACTTGAGTGTAGCCTATCTCAGATATAACTCAACTCTAGCATGATTCGCCGATTCTTATTCACGAAGCGGGGTAATCCCCATGTAAAACAACTTTGGAGTTAACCTAACACGAAATGCAAGACGGCATCTGATTGGCTAGCAGTCTTGCACATCAATGTCAACAAACATATCGCTTAAGTCCACGGTTGTTTGATGACTCGGCGCTAACACTCCGAAATCGTAGGGTTATTCTAGGGATCCATATAGGCGTGTTAATCGCTGTGTTTGTCGTGGTGAATAACGTTTCATGACTTAATTCGCCCTTTACCCTGAAACCTCGTTTAACTCTGGTTGGTGAATACGGCTGTTAGTGAACACGACGTGTTTCCGGCTAAGCAGGGATTTTTACCTTCCAGTATCAAGAATGATTCCCTTACGAACCAGGCCACAGCGGCCCTGTTTTGTTGAATGTTTCACTCATAATAATTTGCTTAAAATAATTTTTTTTATTAAATCTAACATATTACATTACATATTTCTCGTCTATGAACAAAATATTCCTGAAAAATGGATGCATTAAACAATTCATATACGTTTATTCTCCACATTAATATTGTGAGATGATTATGGCATTTAACCTATAGATGTTCTTTCATGCGATATATATATGTTTCATGCCGATATAATTAAAAATATAATTACCTTAATTTTATTCCAATAAAATAACACGTCCTTGTAAACATTAGCAATTTGTAATCATAATTAAAAAAGCGATTTTTTGAATTAAGTTCTCAGTTTAAACAATTTTATTTTGAGAAGTTACGAAAAATTTTGTCGTCTTTAAATATGGTGAAAATCCACCTAACATTTTGGAGACACTAAATCTGCAATTGCACAAAATCGAAATCGTCTTACAATCCATTTAGGAGTTCGTCTTTTGTTTGGAGAAAAATGAGTAGTTTGATTCTCCGTAAGTAATTATTATTGTAATTTAAACATTATTAATAAAATGATTAATATTCGATTTTCTGACTTTTATAATTATTCTATTCTAAAATCAGTTAGTTCCCATAGTACAAGCAATTTTAGAAACCAAACCGAAATTATTTTTCAATGGAATACATAATTCTACATAAAAATAGCTTTATATAGTTGATCTTCATAATTTACTATTATTAAATAGGGATTTTATGATATAAATATATTAATGTAAATATTTATATTTTAAAGCATGTATTTTTCAGACTTATAATAACGAATAACGAATAAGAACTTAGATCAAGAAATCAAAATAGTCTGTATACAAAGTATTATGTAATATATTACATATTTTTCTGTACAATATGTTATATAATGTAAGAATTTTTAAATTTAACTCGTAGTGTAAATTCCTTGAGAATAATATATTTTGTGATTGAATTTAATATTTAATCATGAAATATATATATTTAAAAACAATAATAATTTTAAAAAATATTATTTAAAGTGCTGTAATATTTTCTTCTTTAGAAGTTGAAAATATAAATATCATTGAAGCTAATACATTAATAAATGAGTTAACTTGGATTTATAAAATATTTATAAAAATGAACATTTTAAATTATTTATTATATTTTATTTATCTATTCAAATGAAATCATTAACAGAAGTAATCGTTTGAATATGTTAACATAACACTGTGTTTTGTCACAAATAAATTTATTTAGTTTTCCAATTTTTCAATTTGGTCTTCCACGCCCCATTTTAAGAAAGAAAAAGACCTCATCAAAACATTTACAATTTTACAAAAATAAAAATGATTCCCAACTGGAATGAAGGTAGGCGCCAAGATCTAGGTGTTGAATTTATAATTAAAAGAAGGAGCCAAAATAAACAAAAAAAAATTTTACATCGCCACAATTTAATTCAGAATTTTGGATCTTCGGAAATGAATAGCAGAGAAACATAAATCCCCTTTCGAGTCTCGGTAAAAATCTTGTTGGTCTTCCAAAGTTTGTTAGCATGAAATCGAAAAGAAACTTTTTCCCACCAAAAGGCGCGCATTACAATTTTTTTTTTCGTTTGCGAGCGTAATTACCCTCCATTACCTCGTAATTAGGTCTGGCCGTGTTTTAATCAAAGCAATCAGTCGTAATATATTTTTTTTTAACTGTCACTCCCCCTACCCAATTGTTTCTCCGTTTGCACTAATTACTTTCGAAAGGGTCCCTTTTTCGAGGTGTTATGTCTTCAAGGACCACGTGTACAAATGATTTATATGCTAGCCGAAAAGGGCGAACACCGCGGAAACTTGGGGAAGAAAGGGATTTCTGAACAAATAATAATAAACGAAACAGTTCATAAAGATAGGGAAAAAAATTCAGTTTTCCCCTAAACTGTCAGACGTCTGAGGGAAAGAACATTAATTATTCGTGTTGCTTGGAAAGGGGGAGGAACACGCTGTCAGAAACATGGCATTCGAGGATCGATGCCCTAGTGGAACCAAAACATTTCCCAATTGTTTTATTCCAATTGTTGGAAGGGAACAACACCAATCCTTTTGTTAATGCCTCTGAGCCATTGGATTTTGGGGAAAATACTCTGAAATGGACGATGTTGCATTGTAAGTCACCGTCCGTAGTGGTCTTTTGCATCCGAAAAGGGAAATGTCAAATTGTTTTGCTGAAGAATAATAAAACTCTCTTGACTATTTTCCCTGTTTCCGGATAAGTTAGAGCATATATTTGCAATTGCTTTCTTTCTTTTGTCATCCAATTTGAATTGAATTTTGAGTTTAGGTAATTTATATATTTGAACTACACTTTTCAAAATTAATTTATCGCGCTCTGCTATTTATATTGAAAGATTCGTCGTGTTATAAATTTAATCATTTTGCAGTTAATTATTAAATTATTCTTTGTCAGTATAGTCAAATAAATGAGAAATTTAACTATTTTCCCGAGACTTATTTTCCCATCTGCAATTTCATTTTTACAATTTATTTTTGATAGAAAATAATAAAATTAATAAAAAATATGAGATACGTATTTTATTTTTCATGCATATAAATATTTTAGGACCTTTTATTTTGAAAATTTCTTTTATAATTTAAAAAAAAATTGCCAATAGGAAAACTAATTTTTTAGGTGAATGTTACGTTGATTATTAGCAATATTTGTAATATGCAAAAATATTTGAAGGCAATGCATATCAGTATTTATGAGAGAATGGTTCTGGTAGAGGTGGCTTGGTTGGTTTGGGCATCGTCTTTATATCGGAAGGTGGTGAGTTCAAATCCGGACATGCATATTTTATAGTAATATGACTATTTTATTTACATATACTTTCATTTAATGATTGAAATAATTTCCCGATTTTGCAAGATATTTTCTTTTTATCTCCTGTCTATATTTTTTTTAAATGTACTTTGACGATAAACTACAAATTTAAAATTTGTAATTTATCTCCAAAATTTAATTAATGTAGGTGAAATATATTGTAGTGTAAAAAAATCAAGAATATCAGTCAAGAATATTCATTTTCTACTTAATACAATCATTGTAGAAGCCACAAAGAAATTTAAAGTGCGGTTATAGTGTGAACTCGAACACAGAAGAATATATCAAAAATACAATCGATAAAAAGTAACAACGATACGACTCTACAAACTAGAGTTTTTGTGTTTTTCATAGCCTTTTGGGGCGGTGTTGGAGAGCTTGGCAAAGGAAGAAATGCCAATTTTCAAAGCGCTGGTGCCAATATATTTATTGAAACTAAACATACACATGAATTTTTACATTTTAAATTAATACAAACTATTTTCCGCTAATAAACTTGTGAGAAATATATTATTACTACTTTTGTAATAATAATAATAATAATAATAATAATAATAATAATAATAATAATATATATATATATATATATATATATATATATATATATATATATATACAAAGACAACTTTTTGGACTCTATATCATTCAAAAAACGAAATATTTTAAATATTTGCATTTTAATAATCATATATTTTTCCTACAAAATTCAATATAATCAATTGATGTCTTAATTATTTAAATAATAAAATAAATATTTTTATATAGAAAACATATAAATAGTTTAAAAAAGATTTCATATATGTTTGCATATTTATTTTTATACTAGAAAATTTGAATAAGTTATTATATTAATTGTGTATTATTTAAAGCAGCAATTTTCTCTACTCTTTAAAAATATGTTAAATTTTGCTTCTTTTGGAAAATAATTGGATTTCAACTCTATTTTTTTTAACATAGTTTTGTCTTTCTCAAATGAAGCAAAATCTGATATTTCTGATGTGCATAAAGTTTAACATTATTTTCGTAGAAAGCAATTTATAATAAATAAATTCTGAGTAATAAAATCCTTCCATAATTATGTCTATGTAAAAACAAATATTTTAATTCTTGTTAACGAAATTTTTAAAGAATATGCATTTTTGTTCGTTTCTCCTGTTTTGATTGGGGTTCAAAATATTTCTATTCAAAACTGTAACTTTGCTTTTATTAAATATGAATAAATAAATTTATGTATTAATATATACATGTAGTCCACATTAATATATAAATTTTATTCATTAAGTATGTTTTTATAGTTTTTTTTCTTACTTTGATATTACTTGCTTATTTGCCGCTCAACCTGTCTAGTGGTTAGCTTACCTGACTACTGATGGGTGGAACCTGGGTTCGAATCCTGGCTCGGGCATGGATGTACTTTCTCACTCTCTCTTTCTTGTCTTTGTCCTTTCTTTGTGTGTGTGTGAATGGTCGCCTACCCTATAAACGGGTACCTTAAGCATGTGTGTACTGTGGAAGTCGGACTCGACACCAAATAAATCACATCCAAAACGCCCACGAATAAATCACATCCCCCCTCGTTCTGGTTCTGGTCAGGGTCAGGAGGGTGGTTGATGTAAATTCGGGACAAAGCCCCTCTTCTTCGTCTACTCCTTGGAGTTTTGCCACCCCATGTATCTTCTCCTGGATTCTGATTGATTGTCCCAGATCCCAGCAGTGCATTCGAGTCGGAATCTTCTCGCTGTCCCTCATCAGTGAACGATGATGGTGTAATTATGTTTGTTATTTAGCATCTTCCCAAAGAGCAAATGATTGCGCCGGTGATATTTATAGACGTAATGAAGCGCGTTTTGAAAAATATTGCTGTCGCTTGAAATCATATAGATTTACGAACTTTGGACGTGAATGTTGTTTGCGTGAGTTAGGGGATACTTTCCTATTAGCTATGGACAGTTCTCAGAATTAAATGTATTTGTTATATACTTACTAAATGTAATGCCCTCAGTAGCAATTCGTTAACTTCAAATTGCTTTGGTGTTGTGTCTGATTAAGTTGTAGTAGTTTTCCTTTAATCATTCATGTGGGCAATGAGAGCTTTACGATTTTAATTTTTTAAATTGGCTTGTAAATAGATGTAACATAATTTAGAAAATAATCATATCAACGCATGGAATTATTACGTGCATTCTGGCTACTTATGCATAGTTACATTCAACATTTTCTTAATGTGGGATTCCTGAAAGTTTTATCGTTAAAATTTTATGCAAATGTTTTAGAAATGTATAATAATGCAATTTCAGAGTTCCAAACACAAAGATATATCTATATGTATGTATATAACAAGATTTTCATACTACTAATTTGAATGCGTCTTTACTTCAACTTGTGTTTTATTAGAGCTTTTGACACATTCTATCATCTGACCCAAGAAACAGTAGGACTGTGGCACACTATTGAATGATATGCGCTCATGTGAATCAACAAGCTGCTGATGATATCACTCCATTTATTTAGGGCAAAGTTCAGGAAAAGGAAATAGGGGCAACATCTACTGGTGTTGTACAATGCGACAATATAGCATACGATCCTACATAGTCGCAAAATGACAAATAGCTATTGAATCAACAAGTTCCTAGTTATATTAGTGCTCTTATCAGCAGACTGTGGTGGCCTGGTTGGTTAGGACGTTGTTCTCGTTACCGGAAGGAAGTGAGTTCAAATCCCGGCTTAGCTGGAGATCCGTTGTGTTCTCTAATGGCAACTGGGTCACGTAAAATATGTCCAGTCGCAATCTCCTCTATATTCCCATTCCAAATTAAAACCTCAGGAGGTGGTTGGAGCCAGGCTATGGGTATTCTCTGGCTTCAATCTCAAAATTAGAAGACCCAAATGGTGCTGCCATCTGTGAACTAAAGTCGTACTTCCACCTTCATATTAAGGTTCTGTTTTCAAAAACAGAAAACGCTCTTTGTGATTTCATTCGCCCAGTCCCTGACGGGTAGGCTTGGCTTCACCAAGTGTCATAAGTAACAACAACAATTAAACAGCAGGAAATTTTGGAAAAAATATGTTTGTATCGACATCTGTTACTATTGGTTCAAAATTATTTTAGGATTTACATCTTAAATTGTAGTCCAACATATAAGTCTATGGAGTGATTGCCAAACTTATGAACCCTTAGAAATATCATCCCGTTTTTCAATTTTATTGAGAGTTAACCATCTAAAAGAACTACTAACTTAAAAAAAAATTGTTTTTTGCCCATAAACGTATATTTCTAGCACATATGAAATTAGTTTTATTCAAACTTATGTAACAAAGGAAAATGAAATTGATTTATATGAAAAAAATAAGTTTAACTAGAAATAAATAACGAATATAATAATCAATTTTTTAATATCTGATTTAGTAACTTCAATGAGAAATATTAAACTCGTCAACAAGTATATTAACTTTGGGATAATCGTTAATGGTTTTCTTACGAATATAGTTGTCTAAATATTCGTAAGCGAGTCTGTTTATGTACTTTTATTTTTAATAAACTTCAATACGAGGAAAAAATTTTACAAAGATGTGCTCTAGTGACATTTGCCTTCACCTTGATCAAACCAATACCAATATCGGTTTATTTTTTGTTTCAAATATTTTCATAGCTCGAAGAAAATGATTTTATAGATGAGTAATTTTAAAAATTAATCACAGCTCCATCTCCATTGCATCTTCTTGAAAACCAAAATCTTCCTTTATACTTGTGGAAAATGCTTCAGCATCAATCTTTACAAAAAAAGTGATCAATAAAACCGTTAAAATCCATTTGAAATCATAAAAGCTTTTGTTAATTATTTTTTCCTATTTGTAATAATGTCAACGTACTGAAGAATCGAAGTTAGCCAACTACAATATTTATTCGATCTAAGGAAATCTTTTTGCAAGCTATCAGTTGCTCACAATTGACAGTTTGGCGATTGTATTTGGCGATAATGTAAGGAAATATTATATACAAAAATAATATCATTTTTGAGCATTAAAAAACGTTTTTATTTTTAAATATTTTTCTTTTTTACAAAAATGAATATTTATTTGAAATAGTACGAGATTGATGCTACGCATGATAACATCCATCAATCTTAGATCAAAATTATAAAAATTAAGAACATTTTCATTATTTACGTTCTAAATTGTCGCCATCAGTCCAATGTATAACTCACGTCAGAGGCTTTTTCAAAAATGAATTTTTATTCTAAAAAGTAATGAGTAACTATGCATGATAGCATACACTAATCTTGGTTTACAGAGATCCTCAAATAATTTCCTAGAGCATTATCGTTCTCTTGATTATTTGAATTACCTTCAAATCCGGAAAATAAAATTCTTGCTTGCTGCGAATTTCTGTGACTTACTAAAAAGTTTTAATCTCGACGACAAAAAAGTGAACTTAGAGCAGATTTTGTGACTCAGACTTCTTCAATGTGAGCTGCAGGCATTTTAGCGTACAGCCTCAAAAGTGTCCGCCATAACTTACCAACCTAATCTTGGTTAAAAATTTCGAGACTTAAATATATTTTCAGGATTTGTGTCCTAGATGTTTTCGTCATTAGTTCAATGTGCATTTCTGAGATCACGCAACACTGAAATCATATTATTTATTGCATCAGAAACTTCATGCTTTTTTTTTTTCTTTTAGAAAAATTAATGTTTATTTAAAATTACGACACATTTAATTCCAGGGTTGAAATTTCACATCCTGTGTAATTTCCTCATTAAGAAACAAGCACAAACACGTAAATAGCTGGACGCAATTAACACAACAACGGGCATTAATCGAAAACTCCCGTAATTACCATGCTTCTCTTGAAAATTGTTAACCTCTTGTCGCCTAGCTGCATAAACCCGAAGAGCGTTTATTGGAAAGCGGAGGGGAGGGATGGGAAGAAGCCTCTCTCGCTTGCACCCCAATTAAGCAACCTCATTGGAAATTCAACACCACGCTGGAATCGAGCACTTGGCGATCACAATCGTGTCATTGCTATCCAACTTTCAGAATGTATAAATCAAAGAAAATGACAGGGCGCCCCGCAACAACAAGAAGAGGAAAACTCCAGGTAATGATGGGCAGTCTGTACCTTCTTCTCTTTACCACACTCCGCCTTCTATGGAAGATAATTTGGCGCCGTTTACCTACCCACTTGTGGAGATTTCTCTTATTTTAAGGCGCCCTCGTCGATGGCTCTCAGGCTGCAGGGCTTGATCGTGACCATGCCTAAAATGCGGATGTTACTTGCCCCAAGGATCGATTTCATTGGTTGAGCACCTCCTTAAAGAAATCGTGACATCACTATCTGTGGGCTTATACAGTAGTAATGAGGAGATTGTTAATTTTATTTTTTTTAGTCTGAGGGAATATCTTGTTTCTATCGAGTTAACATGTAATTTGAGTTTGAAAAATACGATCTCACAGTTTCGATATTCATTTTTCAGACGTTTATTAGTTATTATTCAATAAAAGAATTGATAAAAACTTAAATTTTAAAAAAATCGGTATTTTATAATTTACACCTTATATAGCCGGTTATTTTATACATATTGCTTATTATGTATACTATTTTATACATATTATTTATGTCAATTCAATTGTTTTACATAAAAATATTGCTGCTTTCTATCAAACCCATTGCCAAATATAACAGTCAATTATCATAATTATTGTTCATTTTATATTTATAGATATTGCCAATTTTTATTATTACTATATACATATTACGTATGTCAATTCAATTATTTGATACAAAAATATTGTTATTTTCTATCAAACGCATTGCCCCCCCCCAAATATAATAGTCAATTATAATAACTATTGTGCAAATATTGCTAATGATATAAGTTAATTATTGTATATTTTTATTCTGTCAATTCAATAATGTAATGCAACTCTCTTGCGATTTTCATTTAAGAGAATATTTAATGTATGGTTTTGAATAAAAATTTCTGTATAATGTCATCATTGATAATTATTTTTTGGAAGTTTCTTAGTAATTACCAAATACAAATTCTTAGCTATTAAAATTTATATTTTTAAAAGTAGGAATTTTTTTAAATTTACATATAGTGACAATTATATGTATTATTTATTGGGTAGTTTAAATATATATTAGTTCAAAAACATAAATATTGTCATATTTGAATAGTTAACATATGGATTGAGTTTGAAAAAACAGTTGTGATATCTCCGCGCAATTTTATATTTTTATTTTTCGGAAGATTTTTATTAATCAATAAATGAACTGTTATCCACAAAAATTTAAAAAGAAAATTTATTAAAATGAACTGCCGCCCAACCTGTCAAGTGGTTAGCGTACCTGACTACAGATGGGTGGGACCTGGGTTTGAATCCTGGCTCGGGCATGGATGTACTTTCTCTCTCTGTCTTTCTTGTCTTTGTCCTTTCTTCGTGTGTGAATAGTTGCTTACCCTATAAACGGGCACGTATGGCATGTTTGTACTGAGAAAGTCGGACTCCACACCAAATATGGTTCAGTTGGAAAAGTGGAGCAGTGCACCCCATATTGCCGGCCTAGCTGCCACACGACAACAACAACAACATTAAAATGAACTCTCTGTTGTCAATATTTCACAGAGTTGTACTAAAAAATGTTTCAAGTATTCAATACCTATATTTGATTTTATATTAGCTATCAATTCTTGAGACTGGTTTTTTGTTGCTGTTGCATTGCCATATTTCCCAGTATCCAGCCCATGGATGAGCTTTACCAGTTAAATGGAAGCACCCAGGTGGGAATCTGTTGTTGTTTCTGATGACACTTCGCAACGCCAATCCCGCCCGTCAGAGACTAGGCGAATGAAATCAAAGAGAGAAAGCGTCTTCCGTGTTTGACTACGACTTTTGGCTCATAGATGACAGCACCATCTGAATCTTCCAATTTAGAGATTGAAACCAGTGAAGACCCAAAGAATCTGGCTCCAACCTTCCCCAGAGGTATTAATTTGTAATGGGAACATGGAGGACATTGCGACCCGACATATTTTACGTGCCCCAGTTGCCATTAGAGAACACGATGGATTTTTGGCTAAGCGGGGATACAAACACACCACTTTTTGGTAACGAGAACGACGCCTTAACCTAACAGGTCACCGTGGCCTTCGGTTGGGAATCTTCTCAATTTAGGAGAAAAGACCAAGCAGAAGAACCCGAATACTTGACCTATCACTCCAAAGGTATCACTTCCCATGGAGGACATTACTAATAAGTTCTATTTAAAGTGGCCCAGCTACCTTTACTAGTTATGATTTATCTTTGTCGTGATTCAAATCCACTACCTTCTGATGGAGATAATGATGTCCTTACCAAGCCACCGCAGCATTACACTAAAATCTAATGTTTGCTAAAGCTATGGGGCTTGACTTGCTAATCAGAAGTATTTCTGTGAATAAAATAAACTAAAGCCATTACTGGAATCTTTAGTGCCAAATTTTCATTAAATTATTTTAAATGTAGTCATCCTTATTTTAAGGTTTTCCTAAAAAACAGCTTAATAATCACCAACTCAAACCAACTTAACTTTCCCACGATAAGGAGCAACTCTTTTCGTTTTTTACCTTAAGATGTTTACCGATTTTTTTCTACATGGGTAATCTTTCTCAATTTAGACCATTTTACTTCAAGCACCAAGCAAATGGTCTTTTACATAATCATCCGGTCTCTTAAAAACCTCTCCCTGTGGCATATGCAACCATTTGAACCAATTACAGATTTTACAAGGCATTTGCTCCCAACACATTATCAGTCCTAAAAGCACCACTGAGGAAACTATTTACTTCTCCCCGAAGGTACAATCATGCCAGTTTCATCTTGCGGTTCATTCTAAGGCTCCCCCTCCCCTAATTTAGGCCGATCCCCGCCCTACTTAAATGACCAATGATTTTATACCTCCTCTGTTTTAGCGATCCCCTCCCCAATCCTTTTTTTATTCTTTTTTTTGCTCTTACATTCGTCATTTCGGCAATCACATTTCTCTGGGTGTCTTTGCTTGAGCCCTGAAGAGCTGTTCGCCTCTTCAACTGTTATTACTCTTTAACCTCTTGCATTTCGCCGGGGCCCACGTTACCTGTTATTAGCACATTGTTTGTTTGAAAGGGCAGTTTCAATCGCAATGACATTTATCTCTGGGTTATTATTCATTTCCAGTCCCATTCCCGCTTTCACCCTCTTGACCCCTTCAAGCCCGGCATCTTCCGAAGTGTGACAAATGATATCTCGCGTACTTATAATAATTACGGCATTTATGTTGTACCTGCAGTTCCTTATAGCTCTGGCCAATGGAAATCTGTCTCAATTTCCTTTCCAACTAAAATCTGATTATTTTTTTTAAAAAATAAAAATAAGTATCTCATTCTGTGATTGGCTTAAGAGCACAGTCTTGCAACCAAAAAATAATAATTCTCGTTTCTAAAAAAAAAAATTTATCTCTCGTATTTCGTATCATTGCAAAGTCGTGTAGTTATCAATCTAACTGAGCAAATGAAGAGGCGAATCTTCTGAACTTACATTTAAAAAATATTTGGCGAAATCCTTTTTCATGATTTCACATGAGGCCACGCTGGGATTTAGATTACGATTTTCTAAGTAAGTAAGATTTTGATTAGAAATATCGATCTTCATCGTTGTTTCTTTTTATTTTTTATTGCACGTATATAGTATCTATTTGAAAAATGTTTCGAATTACTATTATATTAAACTCAAAAATTCTAAATTTGTGATGATATACGAATTCCAAAAATTATGAACATATTAGGAATACGTTCATTTATAATCCTAAATTTATAATTTAAAATATAAAATAATTAATCTGTTATTATATTATTAAAAAATTGAATAATATAATAATAGACCTTTTTCATTTTGATGAATAAGTTATGAAAGACATCAGATTCTTGGAATTAAATTTCTTAATTCTTCGTGATTTAGTTTAATAAAATAATCTCTTGAAATGATGTTAAATACTTGAAAGATAATTTGATAATCAATATAATTAAAATGAAAAATAATTTTAAAACAATTTAAAATAAAATTTAAATAAAAAGTTTTTGTGAATCATATTCTTGCTAAATTTACAACTTGTATCACAAAGAGTAAAGAGGAAATTTTTTTTAATAATATTATTATAATAACGATTTTAAATTTCCTATATTTTAGTTAATTAATAAGTTTCAAAATATCTAATGATTAAAAGCTTCCCTTTTTTAACCATGACCGTCAAACTATAAATATGATGATTTAATAATATTCAAAATATTCTAGCGACAGTGAATTTATTTCATATTGCCATTGATTTTTACTACCAATTTTTATATCGCTATAATTTAATTTATATAGTTAGTTAAAACATAATATATGTTATAATTAATCAATTGAAATTAATGGCTATATTTTTTTCATCTTAACAGCTTAAATAAAAGTATTGCTTAGATGTAAAAATATTACATGGAATATTTCTTAGAACTTTATGCATTTTTTAAATAACTTAATCTTTTTTCCATAATTATTTTTCAATTACATTCTTAATAACTGTACTTACGTGGTATATGCAATATGTGTTATGATTAAAGTGATATGTTATAAAAAATAATGTGAATTAAAAGTGACTAATTTTTTTAATTGATTGCCTTATTTTCATAATCTTTATTATTAACATTACTAACAAGATACTAATATAATGTTTCTTTTGCCTAGATTTTAAACTTGAAAAGAAAAATTATAGACTTCAATTCATAATTGATTTGAAGTTAGATCATATCTATTTAACATCAAATCTATGTAAAGTTAGCGTTTGAAAAAAATATTGGGTAATTTATAAAAAAAAAATGATTGTTTTAAGAAGAACAATAAGTTAATCATTATGCAAAAGTACTTTGAAATCTATCAAATATATATTACTATATTTAAAAATAAATTTAATTTTTTTATAATAAAACTGGGTATTAACACCACCGTAGCTAATTTCGCACCAAAACTTAAGTAGAAGTAGCACTTAATGTATAGTTAGAAAATTTCTTTTACTAATTATGAAAAGTTTACTTATAATTATAAAAAGAAATTTTCTGATTATAAGAAAATTTCTTTCAAATTCAATAGAGTTAAAAAGCTGCGGTGATGTTAATACGTATGTACCTAAAATTGTCAAACAAATGTATCAAATTAGTTACGTTTTTTTTTAAGAATATATAGAATTGTGTTTTCATGGGATCTTGCACTTTGGGATTTGGAATGTCCCTAGTTCGATCCCAATAATCTTTGAGCCTTGAAAAGGGGATGCTGCATCTCTCATTTCGGCCTATATGTTTGTTATGTCGAGTAAGTTTGTATATATATATAT
>JAPDSC010087633.1:392702-439396 GCA_026290005.1 Latrodectus geometricus | reverse complement strand
TTGCAGTGAGACCCCTCTCTCTTGCAAAATCTACATTCTTACTCATTGCAGGACCTCAAGAGTATAATTAATTACTCTTCTGCTATATAAACTTCCTCAAATTGATTCTCTTGCAATAAAATTGCTCTTTGCTTTTTATAAATTTCTTGTTTTTTTGATATGTGTACATAGCCACACTTTAGTTTAAACATTTTAAAATCTTGATACATTATCATTGTCATTTTTGCAGTCAATTCATTTATTTTGCTTAATTACAAAATTTGATATTGCTATGTTATTCTGGAAAATTTGTTATAATTAAAATGCAAATGAATGATGAATGTTATAATGAGAAAAAATTTAACTCCATATAATTGAAATACTTTTACAGATCAATAATGTTAGTGAAATCTCACTGATTTTTTTTTTTTTTTTTTCAAAATAAGAGTGTAAAAATTTCTAAAATAAAAAAAAATGTGTATCTTTTAATACACACATTTTCCCTTCTATTGTGATCTAATTATGTAACTTAATTTTATTTATGTATTATTTACATTTTCCTAGATTCTATTTACACATCTTCATTTTTTTAAAAATTTTAATCATGATTGGGAGCTTTGTGTTTCCATCAAATTATTATCTTTCCATTCTCAACTATTAGTTTTCATAGTTTTTCCTAGAAACAACAAATAGAAGATGAAAATTCTTAAGTATCTTAATGAAAATTCTTAAGTATGTTAATCTTTATTTCCTAAAATGATTGTGTAACATTTATATTTACTGAATCATATTTCATAGACAAGAATCCTCCTACTTCTTAAAACATATTGTCACTTTCTTTAATACAGTGTATTACTGCAGATTTTGATAATATTTGTGTGCTGTATATAAACAGGTAAATGTACTAAAAGTATTCATTGTCAGCTTTTTTTAGTTTTCTCCATAATTTTCTTTATAGCATTTTATTCTATGTTATTCTTAACCTCCAAATATCCTTTTTTTTTGGCAGCTGATATTTTTTTGAAAACTTAATATGCATTCATAATCTTTTTAATCTTAATTTATTCAAAATAAATTAGAATTTTAACAATATAAGTTGTTAAATGATCAATTTGGCTTTTATTGTTGCACTAGCATACTTCCCTATATCTAGCCCTGAGTTGGGCTCTACCAGTTTTGTAAAAACAGACAGGTGGGAATCTTCATAATTTAGAAGCAGGGATTAAGCTGAGAACCCTGTAATACTTGATCTGGTATCCCCAAAGGTATCATTTTACTTGGAAGATGTTACGACTTGATCTATTCAACATACTCCAACCATCTTTAATAAACTTGGCTGAACTTCAGTTAAATCAGAATTTGAATTCACTGCCTTCCATTAATGAAAATGGTATCCTAATCAACCAAGCCACAGCGGTCCTAATATAGATTTTGTGAATGTGTTAAAGCTTGGACCTAATTACATATAATTTCACTAAAGGATATAAAAATTTGGTGTTTTTAAAATCTTGTTCTCTTAATTCTGTTAACAACTATTCTTATAATGTGTGTTGCTTGATAAATATATCGATTTTTTCAACTTCTTTATGTCAAACTTTAGTTTTTCTTTATTCGTTTTTCAAGTATTATGCTTTGATTTAACCTCTGCTTATTCATGTATTATATTTATATTATTTACTACTGAAAATTAAAAATTTTTATACTACTGTAAACTTTATTATAGGGTTTATAATGAAATACTGGGTACTTTAATCTTTTTCATAAAATGCTTGATATTTTCATGTTTTTATTAACAGCATAAAAACATTACATAATTTTTTAATTTTCATAAATAGCTTATTTTTATTAGCTTTTATATTTTAGAATTTATTTTAATTGAAACTGACGTGAAATAAATAAATATGAAATGGAGTATGCTCCTTTCTATGTGTATGTTATAATAAAACAGAAATAACAGAATTTAAATACACATATTCTATTTTTTTTTGTAACTCTAAAATACACTATAATATAGCAAATGTTTTAATATACTCATTTTATTCTTAATAATAGGTGTTATTTAATAGTAATTTTTTTAGCAAATAAAATAATGCTTGCAACTAAATAGTTTAATTCTCCTATTAACAGAAATATTCACTATTACTTAGCTCAAATATTGTAAAATCAGCACAATAATTAAGTTAAATAAAGAATTTTGAAATATTTTGTGAGTTACTGTAGTTACAATTGTATTTCTTTGTTCTAGTAATATATATTTAGGAGAAACTTTTTCTTGTTATATGAGTGTTCATAATGATAGTCATCAAAAAGTTACTGCTGTCCATGTTCAGGTTAGTATTTCATAAAGCTTCTATTTAATTTTTTTTTTAACTCATGCATTCTGCTTGTTATCAGTTTATTTTGGGTTAATGTTTGTGTTATATATAAAATAAAATAGAATGCTGAGATAATGAAGGCTTATTTTTACAGAATTTAAAGCAAGAATATAAAACCATGAAAGTATAATAAGGCTTATACATAAGTTCTTAAACATAATGCAGAATTATTTTTAAGGAAAGACATCTTATCCTTTTTCAAATTGTTCTCTTGTATCAGGAATATATATTATTTGAATAAATGATGTTTCAAAGTTACATGTTCATCTAAAAGTTGATATAGTTAACACCAATCAAGGTGGAAAAGATGAACCATAATTGTCAAAAGCAAGTATTTTATATATATATATATTTGCTGTGAAAGTTTTAGTATGTCCTATTTTACACCAAATTTTATTTATTACAGTATAATGTCAGCAAATCAAATCAAATCACACATGATTAAAAAATGCTCTGTTTTGCATTATAATCAGAAAGTTTATAATTTGTATGGGAATCATTTGAAATTGCTAAAAAGTGATGAACCTGTTATTAACAGCCAAAAGTTATGTATCAAAGTCAGCAGCAAGTAAAGAAGTCAGCAGCAAGTAAAGAACATATGAAATAGGACGACTTCGATATCATTTTTAGATTTTCTCTCTCTTTATTTTATTAATGAAAAATACATTGTTCAGATGAAAAAAATCAATTTTGTTTTCAGAACACTGTACTTTCAGAAAAAGTTCAAGATTTCCTACATTTTTAGATATTAATTTATTTCATGCACTTTGTAATATATTCATTTCTCAGGTAAATTCCTATGAAAAGAAAGATATCTTATTATTTCTTTTATTTTGTTAAGTAATTTTAAGCTATTGGCAGCTTATTAGCATTAAGTTTTTGCAATTTTTAAAATTATTCATTGTGAAATGGATAAATCTTTAAGTTATTTTATATTATCAAGCAAATAAAAGTTATTTTGTCCAATCTTGTGCTCTCTGTTTTAAATATATAACAGTATTGATTGTAATATATATAATTTGGAATTTTTTCTGATCACTAATTATTCTTTTCAGTTATAAAGTATGCTACAGAAATTAATAAATTTGTTTCTCTTGCTTTTGAATAATATACATTTACATCTTCTACTATATATGGATGTATATATCCATAATATATATATATATATATATATATATTACTTTTTTTAACGATCAATTATGCCTTGTAGAAAACATTGATCATTTTTGGATCAAATATCTTGTTTGACAAGGGAAGGATAATGGCCTACCAAGATTGTGGATTATCTTTCAGGGAAATCAGTAGTCGTGTAGGACGAAACCAAACAACTGTAATGCGGATATGTGATCGTTGGATGCAGGAGGATATGACGAGCCCACTTGTTCGATCGCATCCACCTTGGTGTTCCACTTCACATGATGTCAGGCAAATTGTGCTTATGGCAGTGATGGATCCGTTCAGCCATATCACAAACCATAGTACAGCATATTCAGTCTGTAATGCATCATCCAGTGCCTGCATGTACTATTCAACGCCGTTTACAGCAGTCTGCAATCAATTTCCGTCTTAGGATTTCTTTTCTTTCAAATTATTTTATGTTATTTCTTAAAAATATACTTTATGTGAGGAAACAGTCATTATTAATATGAAAAAGTAAAAATAATACAAAGAATATCTTTGTCATCTATGTTATTCATCTCCTACACATGACTTGCTGAATTAGCAACTGAATGGTTAAGGTTATGGCAAGTGCTTCAACAGTTTGTGTGTTTGATTTCCTCCTCAGACTGAGACACTAATTACCATATTTTCCTGTATATAATCCGCAACAACGTATTAACCGCACAGCCTATTTTTTCGAGAAAAAGGTAAAAAAGAGTCACATAATCCGCAGCGGCTTATAATCTGCAGCAATTTTTTTTCATCGAATAGTTTAAAATATGTACTGCTGATAATAAAAGTGTCACATAAAATAAAAGAATGCACATTATGATTAAAAATTTAATAAATTTTATAGAAAAAAAAAGCATTTATTATGAAAAATATCAGTCTAGATTCACCTCATCGCAAAGTGCAATAAATTTGAGATGAAAGTATGAGATCAATCAAGAGCTATAATTTCGAGAAGATTCTTGTAAAAATTATCGATATTTAGATTCTAATAACTTTTAAAACGATGTTAGACATATTTAAAAAAATATGTATTTGCTTTGTTAATATTTAAATGAAAAAAATTGGATTATTTACAAACTGTGTATTTTATACATTTTTCTTTTATACCGCGAGTGCTTTGTTTTTCACTTCACATTAACATGTTTGTCACCATTTTTTTTATTTGCTTTTGCTAAAGATTTTAATTTTAAATCTGCTTTGACCTAAAAAAAAAAAACTGTGTAACTTAAAAAAGTTTTAGCATCCATATGACGATATACGAATTTGAATATTTTCAAAAAGAAACAGCTCATGTCAAGGCAAATTGCAAAATGACGGTAGCGAATTCACACACACACACAAACAGCAGTAATACCTTTACGAGGAACTGAACTCGTAATTGGACAAAGCCGATCATAGTTTAAATAATTCAGGTGTGTCTTGGTACCACCTGTTATTTATTTTATGAAACAAAAAAAATTTCTTTCAAAACTTTCTTGTAAGCTTTTCTGATGGAGAATGTTTTTTTTATCAGATTATCCGCGGCGGCGTATAATACGCACAAAGAAATTCGGAGCTTTTTTAACACATAACCCGCGGATTATATACAGGAAAATATGATATCATAAATTAAGGAAAAATCACAAAAACGATGATAATGTGAAACGTTATATTTAGAATTTGATGAAATTTAATTATATTATGCAACATGTATGAAGGTACAAAATAACATAAAAAATCGCCAGACAATTATGGTGTTATAAAAATTGGGATATGTAGACAAAGAAAAAAAATGGAAGGTGTTAGTTTGGTACAGGAAAAGTACCTTTAACTTGGGTATGATCCCCTCGCAAAGCTATACTGAATGTGGAGCGTTGTGTGATGCTGTCAATTATGCTGTTTATTAATTGTGTAGAAAGTGCAAGCCATTGCTCTTCCTAAGCAGTCAGAAGCATGACTAAGGTCATAGAAGGGAGTTTGAGAGGAGCTACAAGTCATACTAAAGAGTCCCAAACATGCTTGATTGGGTTAAGGTCCAGTGATCGAGCTGGCTTTAGCATGCTCTCAATAGTTTCCTGCCCAAGATAAGCATTCACAATATGAGCCCTGTGGGAGCTCATATTATCATCCTGTTGCTCAAAAACATCATTTATTGCCTCATCACCAGGGCATACATTAGCATCCAGGATGTCACCTCTATAGGTGTAAGCATTAACATCTTCACAAGAAAAGACATGGAGTTCTGTGTGTTCATCTGAAGAGAAACCACCCAAACACAGATGCTGCCTGATTCCTATGCATCTATGACATAGATGTTTGATGGTTGAAAACTAGTTCCACTTTCTATCCAAATAAAAATGTGCCTACTATTGTTTTCAAGCTAAACATGGACTCATCTGTTACCGGACCATGTATTTCCATGTGCAGATATACATTATTGCAGTATTTTTCTGTACTTATAATAATTTTATATTGAAAATGGAAGATTGAAGTATATTTCTTACTGAGAAACATTGCAAAAACATTATGTTGTATGATGCATTTAATATTGTGCTTCCTCATAAGCAAATGTGCATATTTCAACTTTTAAAAATAGTACTGTGTGATGTAAATTTTTTACTTTATTTGATGATTTTGTATTTAATTCTCAAAGGTACTCTAAAATGTTAATCTTATTTACTTTATTTGTTTCTTATAATTAAGTTACCTTATTTTTTGTTACATGACATTTATATAAGCTTTTCATATAAAATTTCTGCTTATCGACTTCATGTTTTTTGTTTTCATATTTTTGTTAACTTAAATTTAGTTGTCAAGAAATTTTCTTGCTATTTTTATTTAATTCCCAAAACATGTTCTTTGTTCCTGTATTTTGACTCTAAAAATATTACGATGTATTTTTATGCACTGTAGTTTTCTGTAGAAAGTAATTTTTTATTACTCAGAATTATCTATTTTTAGTTTTAAGTGAGCTTAACTTCTAAGTGATATAAAATGAAAGAAGTTATAATGCATAATTTCTTCATTTATTTTTATTCTACTTGTCAGTTTATATATTAAAATTATGATTGTGTATAAAAATTGTGATGTATATTTATTTGAATTTTTCAATATAGGCAGATCTTCAGATAGGTATGCAAAAAATAGTTCTTTCTGGTCAAAGAGGCAGTTACAGTGCTTTGACTGAATTAAATCCTGATCATAGTGTTGATGATGTTATTCACCATGAAGTAAAAGAAATTGGGACTCATATGTAAGATTATAAATATTTATAAAAGAATTTCATATTAAATATTATGGTTGATTTGAATTCATTGAAATTTAATATGACTATTTCATATCCAGTTAACTTTTTAAATATTGTTTTGAAATATTTGTAAATTTCATTATATAGATTGAGAAATTGAGTTATAAAATATATTATATATGTACATCAAAATTTTTAGAAATTGCAAATTTTGATTAATCAAAATTGTATTAATATATCTGAAAGTTAAATTAAGGGAACTTTTATTTTTTAATGCAAAAATAGATGTGTGTATAGTAACACCTTAACATGAACACTCAAGTTAATTTAAATGTGATAGTCCAGTATTTATCTAATTACAAATTTGTAAATTTGCAAAGTTAAGTGTATCATTATAGTGAATAAGTTATTTTGCAATTACAAAAATCTTTACAATTAGTAGGTTTTCTAATTTTCAAATTATTATTATAGTTTATATTACATTTTAGTAAAATATATATTGTAAAATGAGCGATTGAGAATCTGAATTCTCAAATTTGTCAGAAAGCAACTCAGAAGAAAGAGATAAGCGTTGCAGCAATTCTGAAATCAGTTCAGAAGAAGATATAGCCTTTGATTGGATAAGCAATTTTCAGCCAAATCTTTTTCAAAGGTGTTATCATTTGCTGGTTTTCCTGGTTCATCTTTTCTTTTGGTGGACAATTTTGATATATAAGCCTATTTCAAATTATTCTTTAATGATTCTGTCTTGGATATATTAGCTTTAGAAACAAAATGGTATATTGGACAACAATTGAGCAGCTATGACTGTTAATGGAGATGCTTTGACAGAAAGGAAATATTTCTAGCTATAAATATATTTTAGATTAACAAAATTAAAAAAAATTTTTTTTGATTCATTTTGGATATTTTTATTTTTTTGTGAAAATAAGGTTCCAAAATGTATTTTCTTAAATATAAAAATTGATTTGTTTTGCTGTTTTTTTTGTTTGTTTTTGTTTTTTTAAAGAAATTGTGCATTAAAGGCTTAAGTCATATTTTGATTGCGAATTTACAGATATCTGTGTTAGTTATCTGTGTCTTCTTGACTATAACAGAAAATAAATTATCCCTTAATTTTTGTAAAGTGAACAGAATGATTTAAAAAATACCTGATTTAGAGATAAATGCTTATTTTACTCATTTTTAATGAGGAAAAATATTTTAGCTTATTTAAGTTTACTTGATGACAAAATAATTGTAAAACTGTTGATTTAGTTATATAAAAGACTATTTTATGGTTTTTGACATGAAATATTTCATTAAAATGTTGAAGTAAAGTTATCATAATATTGACGAATGCATTATATATATATGTGTTCATGAAATAGAATTGACTGTAAGACATAATTTGTTTTTGTTATACAAGATTTTGGGAATTAAGTTATTTCAACTGAAGAGGAGTGCAGAATATATGTTGGTCATGAAACACGTGAAATTTAAACTAGTACAATTAATGATTCCATGATTTATAAAAATTATAAATTACAAGTACATGGCATTGCGACATTGATGAAATTGCATACTGCTCAATGTATGTACATGATGAGTTAATAAAACAAGAAAGTAAATGTTGTTTTAGTTAATATTTTCATAGTGTTTATACAGAACACAAATTTGAATAGTCAAACTTCCTAAAGAATGAGGAGAACTTCAAATATACAATATTTTTCAGGAACATTGTGTCTCCTTAAAAACGTCTACAACTGTTATTCATAGTATGTACTTCATTCAATGCAGTGAAAATTTGAAAATAAACAGCTAGTAACTTTACTTGATTGAAGTGGTTTGGTATGGACTATGCACATGTACATCTGATATTGAGGTTGTTGAAACGACTAATCAATCATTTTGTTATCATATTATTGGTCTCATATGCAGCTAAATTCATTTTTACTGTAAGACATACTGTAATGAGCCTTTACAAAGTCCACATTCTTCACCAGGTGTTTGACACTTCTAAAGTTTCTAAAGGAAACTTTTATGTTACTACCTTTTGTACAAATAAATGTCTATGTTGATTGGACATGTAGTATCCTATGGATGAATAACACCTATTATTGGCTGAATAAACAAATGAATAAATTCAACTGTAGTGTTTTATCAATAGAAAATCAAAATATGATCTCTTTAATCTCACAAAGACTGCAATGTGATATGGTTCATTACTTTGTTTCTTTTAATATTTTTATGACTGGTGACTAGAGTAGATGGATAATTTTAGATAAGATGTTATAAATGCAATAAAGAAATGGGTTATAAAATTTGAACTGTATGCTCTTCAGTTTTATCAGTATTAAAAGTAGTGTATTTCACTTTTCTATTTATGTAAAAAATTATTGTAATTAAATTTAAAATACTGAGTTCTGTGTTAAACAAATGATAGCATAAATAAGGATAGTTTTTATTATTTTAAAAATTTATAGTTCTTTAGCTTATGGAATTTTAAAATTAACCTAAAAAGGAGTTTAAAATTTTGATATAAACATGTGTTCACTATTTCTATTAATAATTACTCATTAGTATTTGAAATTGTATATTAACGATTTCAATTTTTGGTAGAGTTGAATAATACATTTCAGCACATTATTAAAGCTGTCTGGGCAATGAAAAAATAAATTAATATTTTTTTAAAGTTCAGTTAATAGAATGTATAAATCTGCATTTAGGCACTTTGAAAGGTATCACAATAGTAATGTTCTTCATTATAATAGTAACTGGTTTTAATAATATTGAAATTCTATATTGTAAAACATTTCTTAATGTATTTATGCTATCATTTTTCTGTGTGATATTTTCTTTAATTCAGTTCATGTCTGTAAATCTAAAACAAAATTGTTTATTATTTGTTAATTCATGAAATATCTATGTTGACTTCATTTGGCTTTAATATTTAAATTCATTTGATAATATCCGTTTAATATGCTTACTTTATTGTTATTTTGATATTTTACATTGATTAAATCTTTACTTTTTAAATAATTTTCATCATTAAAATTTTAAAATTCACTATAGTTTTCACTTATTTGAATACCTAATTACTGTCTGTTATGATTTTCAGCTTAGCATGCACTGTAAGCTATACTACTGTAAATGGTGAAAAAATGCATTTTAGAAAATTTTTTAAATTTCAGGTTAGTTAAATTTTTACATAAAATCTTCAAATATTGCATGAAATTATTTAATTATGTAGTAAATTATTGGGTTTACCATGGTTTTAAAATATGTTTTATCTTAGTAGTTTGTTATGCATAAATTTTGATTATTATAACTCTTGAATTGATATTTTCAGGTTTCAAAGCCACTGGATGTAAAAACAAAATTTTACAATGCAGAGGTTAGTGCATTATATATTAATATATTCTAAACATAATAAAGATGAAAAATAATAAAAAAATATAAGAAATAAATTACCTAATTATTATTTAGAAGTTATGTAGCCAATATTTTATGAGAAGTCTTGAGGCTTAGGCATGATGAATCCTAGGTATGAATCCTAGGTAAAACAACTTGTGTTAGGAATTTTAAATACCATTTATAAGGCAAGATTTCCATTGCTATTGTGATTGGCCTTGTTAGTATATTTTATTACGAAGGTCTACTTTCTATATCCTGTATAACATTGATATTTAACAATTATGTTGTAAGGAATCTGAGAATTTGAAACTCTAAATAATAAAAAGAATTTATTAAAGAATTAAAATATTGTAAATTTTATTCTAATTAATGTATCATCTCACACTGGCTATATTACTGTATAAACACTGGATATATGGCCATTTATGATGTGTAATCACTTACATGTTTTTAAGCAAATAAAATGTATACTGACTTATTTTATTTGTAATATTTTGAAAGGATTGCTTAACAAATAAATCATTTCAATAAGAAAAAGTTTTAAAATTAAATATGTTGTATATTTAATAATTTTATATGGGCTGCTATATTGATAAATAGGATTTCATTTTTCCCAAATTTTTATGCGATTATGCATGTTTATGAATATTAGAAATAGTATTAATTTCACATTTAAAAAACTAGTACTGTTTCAAATATTTTAAGTATTCTATTTTAAGATAGTTGAAAATGTTTTTTACCATAATTTCAGTAAATATTAAAACTTTTATTTTCATACTATATTGATTTTTTTAATGAGTTTTCAGTAATGCTTAGATTTTCTTAACTTAAGGTTGTTGAGGCATTTTTAAAGGTAAGTATCATTAAAGTATATTATTTTGCATATATTCAAATAAAAATTAATTATTTATATAAAATATTATAACTTAACAAAGAATCAATAAATTATAATCTAATTGTGCATTGATATGCAAAATTTAAACAGTAAGCTGAAAATCAGAATGCGTATGTGAGAAGGACTAAGAGACCAATCAGGAGTCTGTGTCAGGTATATGATTGGGCATGCATAGATATGTTGCATGACATAATAGTTTATTGTTGAAAGGTTATGAAGCATTTTTTGAGAGAATCCTCAGCATTTCTGTGAAATATATTCCATAGTGTATATCAGTTAAAAAAAAAAAAAATGTTGATTTGCTATACTTTAGTACATTGTGTTTCTCAGATAATCTTGTAAAACCACCTGAATGACTACTCAAGGTAAAAGCATTAGGAAATTGGATTAGTTTGAAATGAGATTAATATGGGGGCATAGTTCGGAATCATTCACAATTTCAGTTCATGAGTTTGGAGAGCTTCAAGCAATAGGAGCAGCTGTGTAAGGGCTTAACCGTTTGACACATATCCATCAAAATTATTATACATTCCAAAAGTGCTAAAGATATTTTGAATATTTCAAAATAAAAAAAAATGGAACGATTTACTGAAAAATTTATAACTTCTTCAATTTTACATCGATTTACTTATTTCTTTTAAAGTTTTGCAGGTAGAGAATCAACAAAAACAATTATTTAAAGCAATTAATAAAGATATTAGTGGTAAATGGAAAAAAAAACATGAAAGTAAAATTATACAAAAAAAAAAGTTTAACATCTATGTTTTCCTGTGCAAATGACATGTTGCGCTGAGACTCATACTGAAATGACAGCTCGATAGTGCTGCTTAAAATGTTTGGACTTGAAATCTGGAAGCTGGATATCGCTGCATAGGCATCATCAATGGTTAATAAACCATGCAACCGCTACATACAACCACAACAGGGGATAATCCTTTACTGTCCTACTTGTGAAAAGAATCATATTTTAGATAGCTAGGTATCTAAAAAGCTCTAGATACTCGTAATAGATAACTGGATAATCACTTGCAAACTTTGTCATAGCTAAGAGGATGCACTGTGAGGGTTATTTTGCTTGATAACTATTACAGTGTGTGCTATAAACTTAACAAAAATTGTTTTCTGTATTTCTAGGAATACCAAAGAGGGAAATGAGAAATGAGATTCGAGAACTCTTTAGGAATGAAAATAGATTTAATCTGTATAGTTTTTGTGAATGAAAGATTTAATCTGTCATTAGATCATTACATGGTTGTAGATGCATAATTTTCTAGAGAGAAGAGAAAATGCTCTTATAGCTCCTTTAACATTATTAAAAGGGGCATGTTTGCAGAGGTAGTATTGTGCTTGTTCCTCACACTGGCCTAGTATTAATGAGTGATAGAACATTTTCTAAAATGCTTCTGTCACTGGAGCATGATATTGTACTGATGTTATTTGTTCTCATGTGCATCTTGTTAAAGGTGCTGTGGGTCCCCAGTTTCTTATCTTTGACAACAATGCTAAACCGTATTGTTCAATATATATCGCTGTCGTATTTAGAAAGGAAGATATATTTCATACATTGATTGGTCAGCCAGATTTTCAGATCAAAATCCATTGGAATATGTGTGGGACATCTAGAGTGATTTGGTAGCTTATCAACAGCTGTCAATAATGATTGTGGTGCCATGATTGACCTTATAACAAAAATGGGCAATTATGCTTTATCAAGTTATTGACAATCTTGTATTTAACCTAGGCAAACAATGTAAATCTGACATAGTTTTCACAGTTGATCAACTAATATCTGATTTTTTAACTAAACTCATTTCTCAACTAATATCTGATTTTTGACACTTGTATGTTTCAGTTCTTCCTTGAAACTAATTTTCTAAATAAGTCCCTTATTATATTTTGAATTTAATTTTTAGTAATTTTTGTTTATTTTTCTCATATTCTCACTTGTTGGTGATATCACTGTATTATTTATGTCAATTTTGATCCTTTTACATACCATTTTATTAGAAAAGTCGCCTGTTTTCCACTTGTGTATCTTCATAAAATATTGGAATTTTGTATTCAAATATGAATGTTTTAATTTTTAATACCGTATTTTCCTGTATATAATCCGCAGCGGCGTATTATACGCACGGCCGTTTTTTCGAGTAAAAGGAAAAAAGCGTCGCATAATCCGCAGCGGCGTATAATCCGTGGAAATTTTTTTTTCGGCGAATAATCTAAAATATGTACTGCTGATAATATAGGTGTCACATAAAATAAAAAAATGCACATTTGGATTAAAAATATAATAAATTGTATAGAAAAAAAAAACATTTATTATGAAAAATATCAGTCTGGATCCAGTTTATCGCAAAATGCGATAAACTTGAGATGAAAGCACGAGATCGATCAAAAGCGAAAATTTTGAGAAGAGTCTTGTAAAACTAATCGATATTTAGCTTCTAATAACTTTTAAAACGATGTTAGACATATTTAAATTAATATATATTTGCTTCGTTAATATTTAAATAAAAGAAATGAATTATTTACAAATTGCGCATTTTATACAATTTTTTTTATACCTCGCATGTTTTGTTTTTCACTTCACATTAACACATTTGACGCCATTGTTTTTATTTGCTTTCGCTATAGCTTTTAATTTAAAATCTGCTGTGTAACTTAAAAATTTTCGCTTCCTTACGACGATTTATGAATTTGAATATTTTCAAAACGAAACAGCTCGCGTCAAGGCAAATTGCAAAATGACGTTAGCGAATTTACAACCGTAAAATCTTTAAGAGGAACCGAATTCGTTTTTGAACGTAATTGCACAAAGCTGATTGTACTTTAAATAACTCAGGTGTGTCCTGGTACCACCAGTTATTTATTGTATGAAATAAAGAGTATTTCTTTCAAAACTTTCTTGTAAGCATTTCTGATGGAGAATTTTTTTTTATCAGATAATCCGCGGGGGCGTATAATACGCACAACGAAATTCGGAACTTTTTAACACATAATCCGCGGGTTATATACAGGAAAATACGGTAAATAAATTTTATCACTTTTGAGATATGTTGGTAAAAAATTACCCACTGCTTCATCAAAATCAATAGTTATTGGATGCATATTTTTGTGAATATAGTTAGAGATTTTGTGGAAGATAAGGAAATGGTAAGTATATTGTATAAAATAAAAGTACTTTGATATGTATCCTGGAAGTAATTATTTAAAAACCTTAATTTTTTTTGAAGAAAAAGAAATATTTGTGGAGATAAGCTAAATTTGTAAACATTTGAGAACCATTAAGATTTTATAATTTCTGTAAATTTTATTAGAAAATATTGTTATGTTTTTGTCTTTTATTCTTTATTTATGTTTATGTTAATCTTGTAAATATAATTTTGCATGACAAATTTAGTAAAAACTCGACTATCCTGCCTGATAAAATAATTTTATATCTGTACCCTTTCTGTTTTGTTGTTTCAGTTATTGAGTGATAGCAAACACTTGTGACCTCTTTTCATTGTTACAGTAATAATTAAAGGTGGCAGTGTAAGTGTTCCTTTATGGAATAGTAGTAGCTATATCTGGAAAGAGTCATAAAATGAAAGATACTATTTTTTCAATTTTTTATACATGAAAGTGACATTTCTTACATAGTAAATGAGGGATTACAGTTCTATCATGTTATGCTTCAGTCTAAAATGAATAATGCCAAGGCCAGAAATTTGTATGTTAGGATCATAAAGAACCTTATTTGTATTTACTTGAACTGTGTTTCTAAGATAAAAGATATTAAATATTATTGGTTTATAAAATTTTCCGGGCAGAAATATTCTTTAGATGACTTTTTTGGCATTTATGTTTCCAAAGTGGATGATTTTAGTTAAAGTAATTCCAAAATTATCTTATTCCATGCCTTCTTCCATGCAATTTATCTTCTTCCATGCCTAGATAATATTAGTTGAATAATTCAAGTTGTTAAAATATAAATCATATATTACAACCAGTAATACAACGGAACCTAATGTTTAGGTTAAAGGAAGTGCAGAGCTTGTAATGAGAGTTGGATTATACATTTAAAGATGTTATCATTGAGGATATGAGGAAATAATTTTCAGATCCTTCAAATTTATGAAATGAATTTGTAGTTAGTATTACGAAGCATTCAAATGATATGCAATGATTGAAATCTGTGATGCTTTGGCTCTTTAAAAGGTTGATTTTTTTAACTAAGCAATCCAATGCCTTATTTTGCCAATTTAACTCCACATAAATTAAATTAGGAAGTTCTTCAATGTCCTCTTTATTCAAATGATTCTGATTGTAATCTGTTCTCTGCCACATGATTTTCAGTATAAAATTTCTTATGACTTATTTTAAAATAAAATTATTAATTTTTATAAATGTAAAGAAAAATTTTGGGAAATACTTGCTGATAATATCGGTAAATCATTATTTTCCTATGAGATGCACAAACTTTCGTAGTTACCTGATAGTTAATCTTCTTTATAATTTTCTTTTTTAGTGTTTTGTTTATTGAAATAGCTTAAATTGATTCATTTCTGTAAATAAAATCATTTAAAACGGTGTAATAATTTTTCAATCCTTTCTTATAATGTAATAAGTGTTAGGCAGTAAATTTAAACGTCCATTTTGTTTTTATATAATCTATATTATGGGAGACTTTCATACAATGCAGAAAATTCACAAATAAAAACTATTAAGACCTGTTAAATATTTTTGTTGGAGTTTAAACATTTTGTTTGAATTTAATGTTATAATTTCAAACTTTGTAGTTTTTCTAGAAAATATCTTAAACTTAATAAATATAAATTTTATCATCTTAATAAAAAAGGCATATTTTCAGTAATCTAGTTGCTTAAACCTTGATACTTGAGTTTTTACTATTTTTGTTATTACATGCTTGTTTGCTTCATTTCTGTTTAGTTCATCTTATTTTTAAATCTTTTTTTATACACATTTTTATAACTGCACTGATGTTATTAAGTTGAGCCTAATATTTTCCTCTTTTTTTTAATGTGCTTTTCCAAAATGTGTGTTTTTGCTGCATCTGCTGTGCATGCTTCAGGATTATTGTGTAAGCATATTTATTTGGCTTATATTTTCTTTTTTCATTCATAAAAAAATTATTATTTATAGTGTTTTGCATGTTTTAATAGGTTGTTTAATTATTAGAGGTTATTATAAAAATTTGAACTCTGATTTACTTTATACTTCATAAATTTAAGTTTTTCAAGCAATGATCAGAATGTAACAACATAATAATAATCTCAACTATAAGCATAAATTCCAATATATCATTTAATTTTATCAGTATTATCATGGAATTGTATTTCTTAGGTAAATGTTTAAGGTAGTTTCCTCAAAACATCTAAGTGTCTACATCTTCCTTTGTCAGCATAGAAGATTGTTTATTTAAAATGATTAAATATAAAGATCGTATTGATTTTTGAAATTATTTGAGAATTCATTTGTATAGCAATCTTAATTATATATACACATCCTATATTTTAGCCAAGATGTCTTTATTTAATCAATCTGTGTAGATTTTATAATGCAATTCATTATGAAAATCAATATACTGTATCTGTAAATTATACTGAATCTTTAAGGAAATGTATCTTTGTTTTGTGATGGATGAATATTTATTGTTCTCACATTCCAAATTTCATTCTAATGGATGTGGGAAATAACAGCAGAAAATATGTTTTGTAAATGTTTTCCCTTGTATACATTTTAATTTGCTAAGAGATACTTGTGTATTTATGGAAAAATTAATTTAAATCTTGTATAAAACATAACTGCTATAACTTCATATTTGCTTTTTAAAAATTGTAATTGCTCAGTTTAATAATTATGTTTGCAAAGGTAATTTTATTTCTTTATTTTTGTATTAAAAATAAATGCATAGATATTATATGTAATTTTTCATAATAATATAGTAAGATTATATGTATAATATATAACATAAAACTCATTATTTATAAAATGATAAAAATTTTGTGCAATAGAAATTCAAATATTTAAAAATCTTAAAATTATTAGACCTTGTTTTTAATAAGTATTGCATAAAAAATAATTAAAGTAATTTATTTTAAGGAAAGTTATTCTAATTGAATGTCAGTCATCTGAGGGATTCAAATGTTCATCTATTATGTTATTTGATTAGATATTATTTATAGTTGAAGAAGTGAACTGTTTTTTCAATGTATTTCCAATAAAAGTGAAATAGAAAGCATTTTTTCCTATCCTAAATTTATAAAAATATTGGTATAATATTTAGGTATTATTGAAAATTTAAGTAACTGAAAGGCATTGAAAGTTGTGACTGTCTCCGGACTTTTACAATTGAGGTTTCAAATCTGGAAAAAAAATCCACTTTTTTATATGGATTATGTGGTGTAAAGAAACATTTTCAGTAATTTTCTATAAACATTACCAGACAACAGGACAAAATGTCTTGTAAGATCAGCCAGAAAGTGAGATTTATGTTATTCAATGATTTCAACAAAAAAATAATCTAATATTTTAAATAGTTAAGTATATCTTAACCATTTAAAATATTAGAAAAAGAGATTAAACGATTTTATAGATTTTAAGTATATCTTAAAACATGTAAAATGATTTAATCTCTTTTTCATATTGTAGAACCATTGTGAAAAACCATTTCTAATTCAAGCATAATGCTTGATTCCATATGAAATGGCTATATGCTTATCAGCAAATTGGCCAAGTAAAGGTTGTTGTTTTAAAGAGGGCTTTACTTTGGAAACTATAAATAGTCCAAAAAAACACTCTTCCCTTATACATAATCTCTAAAAGTATGAAAATTAGAAATTATACACTACCACACAAACACATTTAAAATCATAAAATTCAGTTTCGATTTGTAAATATTGTATGTATAATTAAATGTGTGAATGATTTTAGTCTGTCTATTCCAGGTGTTTATTTGAAATAAAAAATTTGTCTTTATGGTTCCAAGTTATACTATGAAATTTGTGCAGTTCTGTTGAAAATCAATATATTGACTCTAACATAATAAAAAACCAATTTACATTTAAACAAATGGTTCCATTAAGAATAATTTTCAATCGTAATATTATTCCATTTGTTTTAGTATAAAAAATATTTTTTGAGAAGTAACCTGTTTAGATAGTGAAAAATAGTATTAGTAGTGACTTCCTTTTAAAATATGTGTTTGTGTTTTACTGTAAAGTACTGAAGTCTGCTAAATCCTAGCTTTTATCTACATGCTTTGGTAAAAGCTAGGAATTACCAATGCCTTTCGGTAAAAGTCTGAAATAAGGGATTACTTATGATTTTCTATTTACTGATATATTGTTAACAGTATATCTCAAAAATGTTAAAATAAACAACAACTTTAATTAACTGATGATATAAATTTTAAAAGTAGTCAATCTAAAATATGATTTAAGAGCATATTGGCAGAAATGTCTTATAATTTTTTTCAGAGCTACAAGAACTAAAAAAAGAAAATATTTATGCCATTTCACAAAAAGATTCCATGTGTAAAAACTGAACTAATTTAGTTCTCATAATAACTACTGAAAAAAATAGCAATTTTATGGTTACTGTAAAAAAATCGATAGCTCAGAAATAATTCTGAGATTTAAAATTAAGGAGAATGTTGTAAGTTCTTTAATGCAACTACTTTAATACTTCTTATAAGGTAAACAAAGAAGTTCATGCCTTTTTCGTGTTGTTATTGAATGAAGAGAGAATAGGTGTTGAAATTCCTGTAATGCAAAGCATTGGTGATATAATTTAATTACCTAACTTAAAAAAGTGACATAGTCTAAATGACTGATTTATTTGCCAAATTTAACAAAACTAATTTGAAACTACAAGGTCATCTATTAAATTTAGTCAAAACTAAAAGCATATAATATATGTGTTTGTTGCAAAACTTTTTCTTTACAGACAAAATTAGGAATACTCACAGTTTCCAAATCTATAGAAATTTTCTTGCTCACTGTCAACACCTAATGGTTCTTCATGCGGACCTGAATCAAAGATTTAAAGATTTTCTTCACTTTGATATTCCTGAATGGGTGTTGAATCCTTATGAGTGTGGACAAATTTAGATCTCAGACTAAGTGAGAATAAATATGTATAATATAAGTCATGAATGAAACACTGGTAGATAATTCAACAAATGAAGTAAAAAAGAAACATGGCAATTTATTTTCAATAGAACCTTTAAATCTATAATATAAGGTAAACCAGAAAATTCTTCATGTTTTTTTTTGCCATTGAATGAAATGAGAATAAGTATGCAAATTAGTGAATAATATGATTGATATGCTCATCATTTGGGAAGAGGAATATCAGTCTTTATAAAAGCAGGTCCAACATGCACTTCTCATCAATCGTTACTTGTACAGTGTTGAAGGAACTCGTTCATTGTTTGTTTTATGACTTCAAAGTGGACTTATCAGCTGCTACATCAAGTCACCAAATATGCCAATAGTGGGATGTTTGTGGATAGTGCTGTGAATGATACCATAGCACTATCATCACGAGGTACTATCTCACACAGCACGTGACCACCAATGCATCCATGCAAAATTAATGCTTTGCATCTGGTAGACTAGTCATCAAGTGGTTCACTATTTGCTACTACCAACAGACTAAACGGTCACTGCAGACCTGTACTCATAGAAATTGGAACATGTGCAACAGGCATTACAACAGAAGGTGCCAGCAATGTTAATCACAAGGGTGTACTATTATTGGCTAATAATACGAGGATGCATGTCATGCGGTTGGCGAGAAATACTGTACAGTGATTTGGTTGGGAAACTCTGCACCATCTTCCTTACTCACTTGGCCTTATATACCACCTCATCTATTCTCTGGACAATCTTCATAGAAAATTCTTCATCAATGAAGCAAATTTGCGCCAAGCATTCATGGACTTATTTGCGTTCAAAACTTCTGAGTTTTATTGCAAGGGAATTGCACAACTGTAGACATGTTGGATGCCAATGGTAATTTTTTTGAGGACTAACATTAGGGTACTCTTTATGTAGGCAATGTTCTTTTGGGTCATTAAAAACTGCAAATAGTTTCTTTTTTATATTGTACTATTTGATATGACAAGGTTAACTGCTATGACATTTTGAATAACAAAGTAAATCAACTTGTTTGCACAAATATATTTTTGTATACTATTCTTTGTACCCAACTAAAGATTACTGCTCTCATACTTATATTTCTACTGTACCAACTTCTATGATGCTAAAAAAATTTCTTTGGAAAGATAAATTTCTTTCTTGTGTACAACAATTTTAAGTAACCAAACTTAGTAACAAAAATATAAGACTTTTCGATTTTAATTTTTGTAATAAGGCTATTACATATTTTGGATCTGTTTTCAATCAAAATACCAGGTACTTTTCTTTCAACATTTTGTCTTAAAGTAGGTTTCGAAATCTTTTAGTTGATTCAACCCTTGCCTGATTCTCAAGTTTTTTTCAAATAAAAAGAACCAGAAATATGACATAATGGATCCAATTATCAAGAAAGTTCAAAATGTAAAAATGTTTCAAAAGATAGTTAAGAAAGGAATTAAGAATCGGTTAAAGAGTATAAAGATTGTTTCTATTATAAATCATCCTAAATAAACTCTAGGGCAAAAAGCTTACATTAAAGTAATTGTTATTTATAGATAGAAAATGTATACAAAATCAGTAATATCCATTATTGCAATTATTAAAGATGATAATTTTTATGCTAGTTATTGGTAAATTAAAATTATTATACACAGAAATTAATTTACTTTTTGCATAGATTTTTTTAAATAATGAAGCTGATACTGAGTAATTAAATGTATGTGAATTAGTACAAGAAATAAAATTAGTTGAGGGGCAAGTACTTAAACATTCAAATAAGTTTTCAACAAGTATTTTGTTATTCAAAATGCTGTAACAGTCACTCTTGTTTTAATAGTTAGAAAAATTATATTATTAAAGAAAAATTAAAATATTTTTTGTATATTTTGAATCTCATTTTTATTTTTTCTGAGTTATGAATTGAATTTTTTTTACTTATTGCTAAAATAATTTTTAAAAATTATTGCAATCTCTTCAGTAGTTATCAGTAGAATTTCTCATAATTTAGTTTTTCAGATGGGATCTCATTTTTGAAATGATATAAATATTGAAACTTTATTTTTATTTTTTGTAATTCTTTGAAAAATATCCATAAGACAGTTCCATTGACATAATCTTAAATCAAATCTTATTGTGATTTTCTGCTGAAATATTTATTTTAACTTCTTGAGACATTAAATATTATATTAAGTAATGAAAAATGAATCCCTTGTTTCCGACTTTTACTGGATGGCGTTGGTAACACATACCTTTTATTGCAAAAGCGCAAAATTGATGCATACATTTGACTTTTTACCAAGTACGTTGTTGAAAGTTAAACTTTACTAGTGAAATCTAGCATTTATCAGACTTTGGGCATTTATAATAACATATATAGGAAGCTGATTTGCTGGCAAATATGCAGCAGGCACTCAAGTTAAATACGAAAAATAGAAAAATAAGTATTAGAATGCTTAAAACTAAATTTTAAGCAGTGCTCTCTCTCTTTACAAATATTAGGTTGGGGAAAAAGAAATCCATTATTTTTACGTGAACTTTTTGGAAACTTCTTTCAGATTCGCTTTGTAAAAAGGTTTAAAACAGTTATGTAGATTTTTAGGTCTTGTGCAAAGCTATGACTGCTGACATGCTGTCAAGTTTGATAATTTTTGATATTTTATAGACATTCTCGACCATGTTGTATCCATGCGAGGTGCATCTTTAGCATCCAAATACCCAAACGGAATTGATGAAACCAAAATTGTGCATAACTGGTTGTTACAGTCATATATAGGACGATAAACACCTTTCACAATTTTAGCCACCTGGTTAGCATTTTCGCCATTATAAAAGAAAAACTAAAATGTATCGAATTTTCTGTTGTCTTCTATTTTTAAAACTTTGTACTCATAACTGAATTAATCAAACAAAAAACCGCAACCTAATATAATACTAATATAATGTAATACTATTTCCCCAACCTAATATAATACTATTGGAGTTACATTAACATGTACTATATGAAAACATTTGTAAAATAAAATTCATTCTTAAAACTTTTATTTTTTTGATGAAAAAGCAGGCAAAGTAATCACTTATTTTCTCTTTTTCAAAACTGTGTTTTTAAATGAATGTTTTTCCAATTTTTTTCAATATATAAAAGCATTTCATTGTTATTATGGTCTAAAATATATCTCAATCTTGCTAGACATTTATCTTGTCATTTTGCTGACAGTTGCAGCACTAATCATTTTCATCTTTGTCATCTGAAACGTCTATTCATTCATTAGGTTCTCAATCATCAGTTTGTGAAATTGGTAAGTGGCAGTGTTCGTAAATTAGAGGATCATAAAAATGAGCGTCTACTATATGTATATGCAGTATATTCATTAAAATCCCTTGCTTACCGTTTATACATATATGTACGTAGTAAACCTAATAAAATCACTTGTCATTCTCTGAACTTCAGAACGACAAATGGTATATTGTTAAAAATGACATAGTAAAATTGTAATGCACTACTGAAAAACTGCTTAGCTATCTTTATCTCAAAAATAAAATAAGATAAAGAAGTGATTTGCTAAGTTCTAGAGTATCATTGATTTAGTATGAAGAGATACTTTGTGGTGATAAGTTTAAAATATAGAATAGATAAAACATGCATTTATTTTTGTGGCTTATTACATTGTGATATCATGAAACTTGGAAGGAAGAATAAATAATTATCTTTCAGGCCAAATTCGACATGACAATGGGCACCGCGATATCCCTAAGGATTCAAAGTGGAAAGGTTCTTTATTCAAACCTGAGATTTGCATTCTTGAACTGTTGGTTGTTATAAACAGAGTGAACAATAAATAGATTGTAAATAATACAGATAAGTTTTGTGGAAAACCAGCCGTTGTTGAATCTTAAGAATCTGATTTCATCATGACTGCATGTCTGCTTACAAGGTATCTCCAGTTAAATAGTTTGTAAAGGAATTTGGGGAACCAAATAATTTGGTTTGGTAGTGTTTGTCGAAGATTGATCCTCCATATTTTTTTGATCAGATTCCATTTAATTTTTTCCTGTGGAGATACTGAAACAGTAGGTGTATATAACCCTTAAACAAATGTTGCATGTCCTTGGAGGACACATTATGGAGGCTTGTGCCAAAGTGTCATGCTCTGCTGCAACATGTGTAATGTGGCATTTAAATGAGGAACTAAAGGTACATTGCTGCTGACATATTGGTTTGAGCATCTCAAATAAAGGTATATTTTTATCACTAGTTTTTTTTTTCTCAGATTGTTTTCTCAAGTCACAATATAGATATGTATATTCATTTTGAATAACATGAAATATATTTGTTAGCATGATGTGTGTGTATAATGTTTTAATAAAATTTTTAACTTTATGCTCTCATAAATATTATTAGTGTAAAAAGTAACTAATGTTTCATTTTACAAAAAGAGAGTAAATTTGTGTGAAATATTTAAACAGTTCTTTTTTTTATTGGGACATAAAATATTTAGTAAAGCAAATGTGATTAAATGAAAATGAATAAAACATGTATGATATTTTCATTTCTCAACACAAATCAATTTCAGTTATTTAAAAAAAAGATGACAGGGAATTAAACTGTAGCAATGCTTATCTTTCTTAAATCTGTTAAAATAGTAAATGCTAATATATACAGGGTGCATAGTTCAGATTTTGTGGGCCTTTTCTCTAAAACCATTGGTTGAAAACATACAATTTCTGTTACAAAAATGTTTCAAGTAAAAGGAACTTTCATGTTATGTTATTTTTAGATTTAAAAAGTTGATTTTGCAAAAATTCAAAAATCTAAATTTTTGTTTGGTTTCTGAGTCTTAATGATTATATTTAGAAACATTTTGTGCACTTTCCCTAATGCACAACAATTGCATGAATCTAACAAAAAAAAAAAAAGAAAAAAAAAGAGCAAGAAATTTAATTTTAAAGTTCACATTTTTTTCGGTCTTTTTTAAGGGTCAGTTACAAAATGATTTAATAAGATTCTAGAGCGAAATGCTTGAAAAATATCCTTTTGAAGATAAAAAAAGTATTTTCTACCTATACATGATATGTATGCATAGCTATGTTACTATACACATTATTTTGGAAACTACAGCAATGCGACTTAGAAGTCAAACATAGAATATCTAATTTCTAATTAAAATTGTAATAAAATAAACAAAAATTAGGAATTATAGTATTTTGCAACATTTCTTTTGTTTTATTTATGCGAATATGATACAATCGAAATGAATACACTGTTATCTCCAAAATTGATGCATTTTATTTTGAAAAGAAATACATACAAAATAAAATGAGCATTATAGGAAAAGATTAATACAGTACAATATATGAAATTTCAGCATTAGATATAATCTTCTCAATATAATTTATTAACATAAAACAAATTAAACTTTTGTTAACAAAATTACAGATAAGATTATAAAATGTCATTATTATTTGTCGACATAAAAAAAGGAAAATATCACATTAACATAATATATGTTCAAATAGGTCACCGCTAGCTGCTATATACGTTTGCTACTGTGAATATAACTCTTTATGCAGATAACCTGTTGGCGTTTGTGATCAATGATAATCATCTAGCTATTATAGTTTGGAGTATAGTTTGCCATTATTATATAATGTAACTAATCATGTCATCTATTGAGTTACTCACCACAATCCTAGTATTATCTTACCATTTAGTACTACCTTAAATCTTCATATGCTTACTGATTATGTTTCACAATTATGCTGAAAATGGTAATTCAATCACAACATTAAATTATCACTGCAAATATCCATAATTACTAACAGAAATGTAATTTTTATTTTAGTATTTTTCAATGAACTCTAAGAAAGTCATTGATATGTTGCTTCTTTAAATGTTTTATTAATTATAAAATTAGTGAAATGTTGAGGGTGAATATTTTATTTATTAAACTTTAAATTTTATAATTTGTTCTAGTCTTTATAAATTTATATTCCTTGATTTTTTTTGATAAAAATGCTATTTTATGCTAGTTTTATGAGTAGGTTTCAAAATTCCATAAAATAGTATTTATAAATTTATTACCAAGAATCTACTTATAGACTTTATTTTCTATAGATAAAAAGTAGAATGGAAAGTTTTTTATAAATTATTCAAAACTTAAAATTTAAATGCCTACCAATTCTATTTTGACTATTTAAAATATAAGCATGTCCATTGTATTTTATGATCCAAAATAATCTTTTTTTGTTTTAAAAAGGTCATGCTTGAAAATAATAATAAACAAGATGTAGACTGAGTCAAAATATTTTTGACTTTAAACATTTGAAAATTATCTTGCCAGTAACTGTCAATATTTCTCAATGATTTTATAAGTATATATGAATATTTATATTATTAATAATAAAAAATATAAATATTTTAATTTCAATAATTTAAATAAATTCTAATATAAAATAAATAAATCAATAATATAAAATAAATTCTGTTTTTCAAGAGAATTTTAGGACATTGTAATGTCAAAGTAATATAAATTTGATCACTGTCATAGCTTATGTGAAGAATCTAATAATTATAATTGGGATATATGAACAATTTTACTTTATTAAAATAGATAAAACATGTTGTCCTTTCATTCAAATTAAATTCAAGTACTCCATAGCACGTATAAAAACTTCTACCTTCTCAATTTCGGCTTGAATTATGAAAATTTTCTTTTTTATTAATTTTAAGATAAATATTATATTTTCAGAATTGATTTTTTTTTAATGCAGTTTTGAAAATATTTTCTCTAAGAATTTATTAGAAATCACAGATATTTCATTAACATTTTGTTCAGGATAAATGAATTATTAGGAAGAAATATTAAGTACTTTTTATGACAGAAGTGAAGTAACAGTGATATTAAATTGTAAATTTTGGCATAAAAATTCTATTCTGTTTAATAAAATTACTTTTTCAATATATAAATGAGCTATCTGGAAAACAAATAATTTTCCATTTTATTAAAAAAAGTTGAATGTTTTCAAGTTATTATTTTTTTTAAACTATTTTGATTGAGAAGCCAATATTCATCCTCAAAGACTCACTTTTGTTTTTCTGTTAGTTATCACAAGGTAATATATATTTCACACATATTTCCATTTTTATAAAGCAATAAGAAAATTTGTATATTATTTGGAACAGGAAAGTTCAAAATAATAATTAGTAAATAAATATTTAGAAATTATATGAATGGTCTTGAGTAACCTATGGTAGACCAGGTCAAAGAATCTGAATTGAAATGTTAATATTGTAAATTAGTTTTAGGCATTTATCAAATTAAGCAGCTTTTCCTCACAGTTCTTTAATAACTAGATTATAATATGAATTACTGTAGCTATTTTTTAGCACCATGAATTTAACTTGGGAATTCACAGAAGTGAATAGTAGAAAGTTTTTTTCCCTTAAATTACATCTGGAGTTCCCTTTAGCATTATTTTCATTTCCATTTTGTAGGATTCTCATTTCTTTTTTCCAAACCTTCAATGATAGACAAGAATGGCAAGAGAGCTGCCTTTTTAGAGTTTCCTTATGCATTTACTCTTTTCCGTATAAATAAATAAATTTTAATTTATATGGATGAGTAATAAGTGAGAGAAAATAACCTAGTGAACTTTACAAGCAGAAAAACAAAGTTTTAAAATTTTAATTGAAACTAGATTGCCATGAATTTGCAATAAAAACTTTCATGTAACTTATAATAAGAAAAACAATAATTATTGTTCTGAAGCAATTTTTTGCTATTTAAATATGTGAGACTTCAAAGAACACAACTTATATACAGCTTTTGCATATATCTGTTCCAAACTGTGTTGTTATATTAAATTTAACATTATAGCTTGTTTTTTTTTTATTTTACTTTATAAATGTCTTTTAATGTTTTCACATCTATTTAAATCCTATGAATACCATACTTTTATTTTTTGAGTTATATCTGGCAACCTGTATGAAATTAATTAATTTCTTTTATAAAAGCAGAAATTTTTCTATTTTTCTGAGAAATGCTTTAGGTTTTTTAAGATATCTTAGAAATAAATTTAGGTATCTTATAAGACAAAATACATTAATTTTCACTTTAAGCGTGCTTTTTTTGTTGTAAGTGTTGCTTCTGAAATGAAAATCCCTTTGCACTTTATGTTTTATTAATATTTTTCATTTAACATTTACCAGATAAATGATATTGCTCCTGAAACTGCTTAAGAAATCAAAATGAAAAAAAAGATATGCATTTATGAAGTGATTGATTTAAATTGGGGGGGGGGAAACTAAGACTAAATTTGTATAGTTTGTTAGAGAAACTTTTTATAGATTCAAAAGAAAATGTATTTGAATATTACAAATTATTTTAATTGATTTCATAGAAGAAAGAATCATTCAAAAGTATTTATTTAAAATTAGCTCATTTTTAATGTGCATGATGGATGAAGGTACTTTAAAATTTAATGTTAGTTATAATTAAAAAATAATTTTAAAATTTCAATCATTATTTCGATAATATCGCTTCTTGGTTTATCAGAAATCATGATTATGTTCTCATATGAAAAGTATATCATTTAATTAAATTAAGGAAATTTTAGGTAGATTTCTCTGTAAAATGATATTTTCAGTAATCTCAAATAACTTGCTGAAACAGTATTATTTTATGAGTATATTTTATATGTAACAAATTATGTTTAGAAAAGTATGAAAAATATTAGTTTTTTTGAAACAAAACGCCTTTAAATTATAAATTTCTCTAAGGACTCTATATGTAAAATAAATTTCAGAGTATTATGTGTCAAAAATGCATTTTATGAATAGTTAAAGAAAATATAAAAAGATATACAAAAAGGAATTCCATTTAACATTACGTTTTTTATATGTAATAAGGATAAGAGAAAAACTAAGTAAACTTATATAGCTTAAATATTCATATATCAGCTGCATGCTGTTAAGTAAGCAGATATATTTAAATTCAGGCAATTAATTTATACTTTGGCTTTTGTATTGCAAAATTAAATTTACGAAAAATTTTAAATATAAACGTTGGTAAGTAAAATGAAATCTATCCTGAATGGTTTTATGGTATAATTGTATTTGAAATGAAAGGTGCTTTTAATTTGCTCAAAAAGGCATCTTAGTTTTGTAAGTTATGATTCTATTTGTATGTAATAATTTTATGCATCATATTTATATTTATCCATAACAGTTGCTGGTATTTGCATTTCATGAATGAATTGCTTCACATGAAATCTCTGTGGATTATATTCCATACTTGATATTGATTGAATTATAAAAACATAAGTTGTGACTCATAGAAAATAAAATAAAAAGTTATTATATGCATCAAAACCTAATTTCTGACAGTTCTATGCTTGTAATGGATTATAGATCTGCTGAGGCTCAAATTAAAATTTAGTTAGGTATTAAATTTGACTTAAATGACTATATATTCAAATTTGATGATGAGATATTATTTGATTATGAGTTGTCATACTTTTGCGATTTAGCTTTAATTTGGTGATTTCTTTTCTTGAAACCATAAAATATAAACCCTGTATTACCCTAACATGTCTGTTACTCCTTCCAAATGTAAATCTAAAACTGGATATATGTTATTTTTATAAAAGTTCGCCTGCAATAAGCATTCAATGCAATAAGGACCTTATAACATTCTTAAAATAGTATAATAATTCCAGGAAATTTAGAGTGTAGTAATTTAATTTAATAGCCTTTAATTTTGATCTAAAAGTCTAGTTATATCTATCTCACCACATAACAGTTAGTAATAAAAAACCCCACTATGTTAAGATCTTTATCATTATTGATAATGTTGCAGGGAGAATAAATGAAAATAGACTTGCGATCACCTGCAAAGGGTAAGTAGAAAATCTTCCCCACAAAGGCTAAGTTTGATAGTTTGCAATGGGTAATATCACTGGTTAATATACACTATACATTAATTTTCTAATGGTGTTTGGTATTAAATCGGATTAAATTTAATTTTATTTAAGTCTAATATTCAAATTTAATGATATTTTATATTTGCTGAATATAATAATGCTATTTATTATTAATATTATTGCTGTTGTCTTTAAACCAATAATTAATTCCAAATCCTTTAATTATTTTTCCTATTTTACATTTTCTAAACTTTGTTAACTCTCTATTCTAATTATTAATTCTCTTATCTAAATAATATTAACTAGAAGCATGCCTCTTCAATTTTCTCTATAACCATATTATTAATCTTCATTAATCATCAGACTATCAATAATCATTCTTTTAATATAGTGGTGTTGAAAAACTATGCTATGATAGAACTATAATAGATATTCTATTTTATTCTTTAATATACAGTATCCCAATACACTGTTAACACCCTCATCTTTATAAAAGAAAATGTTAACTTTTAACCACAAATTTACTTTTAACCCAATTTTTATATTATAAGTAACATTATCTTTTACATTACATGATTGAGATAAATAATGTGTTAAATTTAAAACTTCACTTTAATTTAAATCTTATAATGTATCACAATTTCTTAAAATTTATTTAGTTATTACATATACCGGATGTTTTATTTTCAGGTGGTAAAGGTAAATCTATCATTATTTAGACCTTGGAAATAGAAGAACTACTTATAAAATATATCAATATTTTTTTCCTTTTCTCACTGATTAAACTTAAATTAGATGCTAACATTTCCAACAATGGTAAGTTATAAATTATTACGTTTTGGAGAATCAGAAAAATAAAACTATCTCTAAATAAAATGAGTATGTTATTAAATTCTATTGATTCCTTTAAATTACTAATATTTTTGTTGATTGTTCATTTTCTTCTAACTTCCATTGACTAAACAATCTTCTATTTAAAATCAATGTATAATGTAAGCTATTAAAAATCTGAGGGACGTCTACATTAATTTTATGCCTGTTTTTACTATGACTTTTTATAAAGGGGAAAAAATAATAGAGCATTAAAATTATTTGTTAATTTATATGATACACAAAATGCCATTGGTGCCATTTGTGCCACAAAATGCCATTGGTGCCATTTAAACGAACTTCATCAGTTTATATGGACATGAGCTGAATTACTTCTATCTTATTACTGAATGACCTATCAACTGCAATTTAATTTTTGTTTTGTGAAAAAGGCGTGTTCGTTTCACATGTTATTTTGATAGTTATGTAGTCATTTCATAAACATGTTTTTAATTTTCTTAATCTTATATTCATGTTATTTGCCTCAAATTAGGAAATTGTTATTGAACATTGACATTTATAGCTTTGATGTAGATATAAAAATTTGATTTAGTTTTACAAATTACATACTCTATCTACATTTTTTTAGCGTTAGTTTCATATTAAATTACATTCATTACATTAAACAGAATTCTGTTTACATTTTGAAAGAAATATTAATATATTATTTAAAGCTATTTATTTTTCTTATAAAATATAAATATTACTACCCATCAGTGAATCAATGAGCTAACGATTTTTTGTATTTAAATAACTATGAGTTTTAAAGCTTTAAAATTATTTACATTTTGATGTATTATAAATACATTTTATGAATTTAATTTAGTGTTTTCTGAATTAAATTATCACCTGTTTTTATTCCATAATTTCGACATTGCTGTCACATTTTTTAATTTAAAAGAAATCCAACATAATAGCATAATCATTCTGTAATTATTTTACATCACTGGGAATGGAGAAGTAATCCCTGAAATAAACGACATGGAATATTATTTGATTTTATGAAGAAATCATAATATTGATGTAGACCAAAAGCTATATATTTCTGTAATATATATTTATAATTTTAATTTTATTAAATCATTTTTTCTACTACTGATTCATCTCTCAATAGAAATGCCATTTAAATGATTCATTTAATTATCTTTCCATTATGTTGAAGGTAAATAATTTCCTTAGTTATTTATATTAAAATCTGTATTTTAGTTCATCTAAATTCCAATATATTTAATTTTTTTGTAGAATTATTAAAAAAAAAATCAAGAAGCTAAATGCTTTTTACATAAAATTTATCAAATTTCTAATAAAATAAGTATTATTATGTGTTCAACCTAGTAATTAAAAAAATCAATTTCTATATTTCAAAAACAAATTAAATTCTCTCTCCTCAAAATGTATCTATTGGGAAAACCTTAATTAAATGTCTACTTAATCTATTAATACTCACACTAATGTATGATTTTAAAAAAAGTAATCACATCTAAAAAGATTTCAATGAGATTCTCAAGAGATAAATAAAGATAAATTAAAAATATAAAGAAATTAAAGCGATTGATGTTTATTGATTCATGTTAAAATACCTAGGTACATATGCGATTCAATTTAGCAATCAGGACTGTATATTAACTAACATGTTATAGTATTCAAAATCAGGCTTGGTTGGTTAAGGCGTTGTTACCGGAAGGTGGTGAGCTCGAATCCCGGCTTATCCGAAGATTCGTTGTATTCACAAATGGCGACTGGGGCACTTAAAATATGTCAGGTCACAATATCCTCAACATTCCCATTCCAAAATACCTCTGAGGGTGTTAGGAACCTGGCTTTAAGTTTTCCCTGGTTTCCTCTCTCTAAATGGTAAGATCCAGATGGTGCTGCCATCTATGAGCCAAAGTCGTACTTTCATCCTTGTAACAGATTGCTCTGTTCAAAGACGCTCTTTCTGACTTCATTTGTCAGTCCTTTACGAGCAAGCTTGGCTTCACCAAGTGTCATACATAGCAACACCTAAAACAGAATTCAACATATTTTTTAAATTCTTATGTAAATTATAAAATTGTTAAAATATTTTTGCGGCTAGTCATAACTGTTTCAAGTTAGGAAAAAAGCAAGGATTACTATGCTCATTAAATTCATGTTAAGTGAAAAAATTCACTTTCATTTCAAATTTAGAAAATTTTGTCAAAATTTTTTTTATGTAAGATAATGAAATATACTGTAAAGTATTGAAGTAAAAATATAACTCACATTTCCAAAATAGAATGTTGAAAATAAATTAATTATTCACTGACAAGGTATAAAAATATTAATAAATTTGTGTCCGTTTTTAGAATAAAACATTAATAAATTTTTCCTGTCTTGAATACATTTTATTGTATAATGTTATTGCTCTTATTATTTATTGCCACTTGCCAGTGCAAAGGCAATTTGTATATCTCATTTTTGCACAGGAGGCAAAAAATTAAATTAATGCTAGTCTAATATCTTCTTCATTTTTTAAATTTTATTGTCTACAAAAGATAAATGATAATTGTAAATGTGATGGATGCATTAATATATTTCCCAACCTTGCTCTGCAAGTTTCTGACGAATCCCCAAAGAACTATGTAGCTCAACATTATCATGAAGTTATATGATTCCCTCTTGTCCCTCTTGTCTTGTCCTCTTGTCTTGAAGTGCAATTTCTAAATTAGTCAATTGACAATATTATTCTGAATTTAACTTTTCTTTTAGTTTTAATAGCTCAAAATGTGTTGATCTGGAATTTCTAACCAGGTATACAACAGTCTCTTATTCAGGCTGAATTTCGGTTTATAGAGGTAGAGGGAGCAAGTTTCCAGTTCCCAACATCCCCATTATCTCATGTTTTCATACCCAATAGCTTGTCCAAAGAGGGCTAAAAATATGCACGTGTTAACTTCATCAATTCAAATTCTTCCCTTGGAATTCATGTTGCATCTATTTCAAATATTTCCACACCAATCTTAATTTTCAAATATGATTTAAAATGGTTTGTTGAACTTAATCAAATCATTTTCGAATTTGTGATGTTAAAAAAGGATTTAAACCATGTAGAAACCTTAAAGATCTAACATGATATTAGCAGTATCGTTGTCGATCAAAGATGGTCTGCCAGAGTGGGACATTTAAAATGTTTGAATAGAGTGTGTAATTAAAAAATTACTGTTCTACCCAAACAAAAAGATAAAATACAGTGAAAATTCTTCAATATTAAGAAATTTTATTGTAAATTTTATCAGATTTTTATAAAAGAAATTGATTAACTAAAATTTTTGAATTCTTTAAGAATTTGATGTTATTGATTGAAATGCTATTATATATTCATGGGGGTTTTTGTAAAGCATCGCCTCTATATACTGTCAAATTATAATTATAAATTGTAATAACTTATTAAAAACAATTTGGTTCATGTAATGTAAGGCAGTGTTCAAATATATTTATATTTTTCATAAATACAAAAGGATTTCTTTAAAGTATGTGTAAAACATTAGTGGGATTAATATATTTATTGATTTAGTAATATAAAAAAAAGCAAGAAAATTATAATTTGTTTTATTGGATAACTGAAAAAATTTGCTTTCTTGTGTAGAAATTTTTACTGTCAATTGATTTTACTATTTTTCCACCTTCGTGATTCCAAATAAACTCTAGTTGGAAATTTACCATAAAAGTATCAATAGAATGTTTATGAAATGATAAAAATTGTTTGTGTTGTAATTCGCATTTTAAGCTTTTGATAGCTAATTTAATTTTGTACTTGTAAATTTATACATTTTTAATTGATTTAAACAGTATTGCTTAGAATATGAGTGGAATAATCTATTCCTTATGTTATTTTTGTAAAGAAAGCATATTACTTCGATTTGTTTCAAAATTATTTTTTCATTAATATTTTTGTGTTAAGTAATGAAATTTTTTAAATTATGAATACTTAATGTTTTATAATAGTTTTGTGGTGGGCTTCAGTAAATAATATTTTCAGGATATGTAAAAAAATTTCCGCTTTCCTTAAATTTTTTTAAATCGATACATTTAATGATTTGCTAAAAATATTAGATAATAGTCTTTGTTTTGCTTTTTGTCAATATAATAATAACAGGTCTTTCAAGATATTTTACCTTTTTTCAGTTTTATTCTGTAAAGTGTTCCCAAAAATATTGCTTTATTTTGAATTTGCAAACATCTATCCTTAATGCGACAAAGGCAAATTAAGAAATTTGGAAATAGGAAATGGTTTTTATGAGAGGTAGTATCTAACTGCACATTGGATGTTAGTTAGGTATTTTATGACTGTATAAGAAAAAGTGATGAGCAATTAGTCTTGTGCTTTTCCTAATATACTAATTATATCTTTCTGATTTAAAGATTTGTGATTGTCTCAAAAACTGTATATTATAGACGCATTTCTGAAGTGTCAATTTTAAAGAAAAATATCATGCTATTTGATGGAAAAGAAAAAGTAACTGTCCTATATAATGCGAGCTTAGTTTGAAAAGGTGTCATAATGTCACCGTTATTGCTTGCAAATCTCCAAGGTAATTCCAGAATTCAGATAGAATTTAATACTCTTTGCAGCTGTCAAAGAGACAGATTTTTCCTACAAATGACCAGGAACTAAGCATTACCAGAGACAATCAATTTGTTGTAATCTGGGATAGTGTGAGACTTGCAGAGAGAATTCAAGAAAGATTATTAAATTTTTCGTGACAAGTGTGATTCCTCGACATAAATTGAAATCACCTGTCGAAGGTTCAGCTGCATTCCGAGAATTTATTTTTCCTTCATCACATCTAATTTGAATCGGGAGATTGAACGAAAACTTTTGGCCCAGAAGTGAAATCAAAAGAATGTTCTACAAATTGCTGTATTTGCAGATGGGGAGTTGATAGAGATTAAATATAAATGAAGTTGGTTGCGAAAACTTTTATCTTCGGTGGTTTCCCTTGGAGCTGAACCTGAATGATGTTCCAGAGCAGACAAGTCGAGGAGACCTGGAGAGAAGCGGAGTTAGCTGTCTTTAGCTACTGATCCACGATATCGACTCTGTCTATCGTATCTCGAGCCTTAATATCCTGAGGATCCATTTTTCTCAAAGAAGATGGTCGGAAACTTAAGCGTGATAGGAATTTTCGAGACTATTTCCCTTATGTCCGAGAGGAGTTTCTAAAGGCATGTAATTTCAGCGAAATATTCCAGTATTTGGAGAATTCCTCAGTTTTCCTGGATCCCTCAATTTAACAGAAGAATGTTGCAACCTGTCTTGTAAACCTTCATCGTAATTTATACAAATTCCGAATAAATATTTAATCACGAGTAACAAATAAAGTGAGCCTGATTTCTGTAACGCCCTTGCCTTTTATTTAGTTCAGCCTTATCAGAGTGAGTACGCTACAAGCGTACATTGTTTGATTTGGTGGCAGCGGTGGGATCAGTAAAAACTGAATGAAGAAAATTTTATCTGTTCATCTGTTATGTTTATGAGATGTTATAAACTATTCAATGTTCCAGAATTTTGATGACTCAAGCTGGAGGGAAGCTACGACTATTGAAACCCTTTTAAAGAGCGAACGAGCAGAGGTAAAAAAAAAGCGGATAGGAATGAAGAGAAGATAGACGTTTTTAATTAAAACGCCTAAAGTTTATGACATAGCTCACTAGTATTAATCAGCCGGTTGAAGTGGCAAAACAATCAGGTATAGTTTGTTGCAATTAGAATTCGATAATTGACCTTAACATACGATTATATGTGTTACATCAGATTAAGATTCTGCGCCTAGCGATGTAAATGTTTTTTTGTTTCATGTCTTGTCCTGTGTTTACAAAGAAATTAAAAACCTTCTCAAGGTAAGCTTATTTAGAGCTTTATTATATTTAATATTAAGCTGATTTGATAAACATGATTAACAATAAAAGAGTTATTAGAAATTTGTTATATAGTGCCAAAAACGCTGAAAAACAATTAAGATTTAGATTATGAGTTTTATTTAATGTAAATAAGTAGCAGAAATACTGCAGTATTCTGCTACTTGATTTCTCTATTTGTTTTTGGCCTACATGAGAATATATCTGTTTTATTTTCGTACGATAATTTAAAATAATATGTCTTTAGAACCAAACGAAGCTGTAGTTGCTTTGAAGCTTGATAAATTGAAAAGTAAGCTCCCAACAATTGGAGGTTTATTACCAAGACTATTAAATATGGTTAAACGAGCAATTGGAATTAGAAATTATTGATAAAGCGACTCTGAATGAACTCTTACAACAGTTATGCAAAAAATCAGAGCTAAGTTATGAATTAGATTTGCAAATTGAAAATTAAATCAATGATTCAGATCCGCTAGAAGCAGAAATAATTTTGAGTCCGGAAATTAGAGAAAACAATTATTGCTGCTAAATAAAAAATGAATACATACTTGAAATCAGAACCAAAATTATTAGAAATAGCTTATATACCCTAACTTAAAAAAACAAAATTAATGTAACAACAAAAATTAACTATAGAACCATTTTATGGAAATACGAAAACTGGCAAGAATTTTGGAATCAATTTGAAGGATCAATATACGCAAATAAGAATTTATCAAATACGGATAGATTTAGCTACTTAAAATTGTTTTTAAAAGATAAAGCTTTGGTTTAAATTAATTTGACATTAACAAAAAATAATTATTATACTTCTACATACATTGTTAGAGTTACTAAAAAAAAGATATGGGCCAAAAGATATCATTGTTAGAGCTCATGTAACTGTATTATTAAATATGCGCCCTGTAAAATCAAGCGGTGAGTTAAAAGAATCGCCCCAGATATGCGACACATTTTATGTTCAAGTTCGCTCACTTGAAGCCACTGTAATACAATTAAATAATTATGGTAACTTGTTATTTCCTATCTTATTAAAGTTATTGCCAGAAAATATAGTTTGAGAATACAATAGATGTAATAAAAATGGTGGTTGCATTGCTTTAAACTTGTACAATTTTTAAGAAATGAAATAGAAAACAGAAAAAATTTATTTCGCGATACAAATGATCTGAAAGGCAACTCGCTCTCAAAGGGATACTCGAAATATTTCATAACGAAAGGACATAATTCCTTTCATTGCACTCAAAAGCACAAACAAAATCTAATTGCGACTGCGTTTACTGGCGGAACTATAGAAAGGAAAAGTGGATCCGAGTTTTGTGAGAGTTCAAGTGGCTCTCCTTATAAATGTAGTAGTGAGGAATGTGTAAGTCTATTCACACGAGAGAAAAACGGAAAGGAAAATATTTTTTATGTTTTAAAAGAAAACACACTACCTATAACTGTTTTTCGAAAATCCACTGTGTAGTCATATGGGGAAACACAATAGTTTATTAAATGAAAATATTAATAAAATTGGAGTGAAATCAGATACTGCTGTTACTTCTGTTTCAGAAGAGGTTCCACTCAATAACATTTATTTGCAAACCGCAACTGAAAATATTGTTGGAAATAATAGAAATAAGAAATTTCGATGTTTGTTAGATAATGTAGTTGCCGATCATTTATCCTTGAGCTGGTTTCCTTGAGAGGGATAAATTTAGAAGTAGTAAGCAAGAGAAGAAATGAAAATTTATACTTTTGGTTTTACTGAATGATTTACTGAACCAATTATGGAAGAAAGAAATAAAGAGAGAATTGAAATAAATTATCCCTTTATGCAAAAGCATTTAGTAATAGAAGACTTAGAAACACCAAATATTAGCAATGCTCATATAAGTGTACCTGCAAAAGATATAACTATACAGTGTAAGGAAAACAAAATACAGATAGTGGATCAAAGTTTCAGTGAACAGCACTTACAGGCTTTACTGCTAATTGGTAGTGATTATTACTGAAAAATTGTGACTTGTAAAGTTTGTAGATTATCAGGAACTTTAGTTGCGTGTGACACAATGTTCGGTTGGACTATTAATTGTTCAACTGCTACATCAAATCGGATAACCACACAACCGTCTGATGTTCATACGATTGGAAGTAATTCAGAAGTCAAATCTAACATGATATTACATAATTTTTGGGAGATTGAATCATTTGGAATTAAAAATGAAAGTAATAATACTGATAAGGAAAACAAAATTTGAAGCCAGTTTAAAAATCAATTAGTCTAAAAGATAATCGTTAACTAAGTTAAATTTCCCTTTAATAAAAAGGTGGAAGAGCTAAAAGATCACTATGAAATAGCTTTTAACAGACTGAATAGTTTAGCTAGGAAATTTACGAAAAACCTAGAATTATTTAAAAGATATCAAAGAATTATCGATGATTACTTTGAAAAAAGAAATATCGGAAAAAATTTCTGATAATCCTGCGAAAATATTAATTTACCTTCCACATTGGAGTACTTAGTTTTGCTATAACCTTATCCTCTCTATCTATGGTATTTAATTCCTCCATTCATGCACAAAAATTCTTTTTCATTAAATGAATGTTTAGTTACTGAATCTAATCTTAACCTAGATTTATTATGAATATTAATTAACTTTATGCAACATAGAATTGCATTTATAACTGACATTGAAGAAGCGTTTCTGCAGATGTTACTTTCACCTGAGGATCAAGATGTAGTTAGAGTTCATTGGTTAAAACTTTATACTCTTCTTCTAAGAAGAGCATAAAGTTTTTAGAATGTCTCGAGTTATTTTTGAGCAACATGTACCCCATTTGTTAGCAACTACACTTAAGCAGCATGTTGGAAATTTCAGATGTGTTTATCCAGTCGTTAGGGATTTAATTGAAAATTGTATATATGTTAATGATTTAATAAGCGGCGCAGACAGTGAAAAAGAATAAATAGAAACACAACAAGATATTAAAAAATTTTGTGAAAGGCTAGTTTTAATTTGAAAAAACGGAAAACAAACTCCCAGTTTCCATACAGCAGAAATGGGAAGAGGAAGAAAATTTTTGTCTTGAGTGTGGTAAAGTTGTATGTTATTATTGTGATAGTAGGAAAGATATTAAAGATTCCAGTACTAGATATTATGATGTTGAATCCGGATGAAGAAATTATAGAGATTTATATTAAAAGTAATAGGTAAACACTGTGATCCCATAGGATTTACTAACCCATTTACTATTCGTATAAAATCCTTATGAATATGATTGGGATAGACCATTATCGTCAGACATTCGAATAAAATCTAGAAGGTGGTGTGATGATTTTATTAATTTAAAGGAAATTGAAATCGAAAGACATTACCTTTAAAGTAATAATTATAAGGGGATATTTGATATTCAACTGCATTGTTTCAGCGATAGTAGCATTAAAGGTTAGGGTGCGGTAGTTTATATAAGGTTTATTAAAAAGAATAAAATAAAAACGGCATTTGTTTCATCAAAATCTACAGTTATTCCTTTGAAAATGATTACTCTTCTGTGCTTAGAGTTAATATGTGCTGTAATAAATTGTAGATTAATGAAATAGATCTTTCATAAAATTAATTTGGGAATAGGTAACTGCTTTTATTGGACTGATTCTACGATTGTACTTCACTGGGTGAAAGGAGATGCTAAAAGATGAAAATCCTTTGTTAGGAACAGAATAATTGAAATTCAAGGCATCACTGATCCTCCATCATGGAATTTCTGTCCAAGGCAAGAAAATCCTTCTGATATATTAACCACAGCTGAAAATTCTTCTAAGTTGAAAAGATCTAACGTGGTTCAACGGAACCTATTGTACTTTCGAGGAACGCAATCACTAGTCTGCGTAGTATCCAGAACCAGAAATAAAAATAGTTAAAGAGGAAAAGTAAAAAATACCTGATTTTACAATCTATTTCTATTGAGTCAAAGACTGAGGATTTATTGGAGATACGTAAAATTAATTTTTATTACGTTTTAGATACGTAAAATTAATTTTTAAAAGTTTACGAAATTGCTTAGAGTTACTGCATGGATGAAAAGATTTATTTGTAACTTGAGAAGTAAAGGGAATAAAAAAGAAGGACCGCTGACAACTGAAAAGTTGAATGATTCAGAAGTTTACTGGATTAAAAAACCGCAACAGAAAGAATTTTCTACAGAAATAAGGAGTTTAAATTCTAAAACCAAAAGTTACCAGTTTCAACAAAAATAGCTGTGTACAAACAATTTTCTGATAATAATGGACTGATCAGAATAGGTTGACCATTGCAACTTTCAGACATGAATTATGAATAAAAACGTCCTTTGCTACCTGGTCAGGGCGAGTTCACTGAGTTGATTATTCGCAAACGTCATGAAGGAACTAGACTCGCTGGATTTGAGAGAGCGGTTTTTCATAACTACAGGCAGGCAAGGAGTAAAATCCTTAATATTCAAATGAAACTTATATAAGAAATTCTGAGCGAAAACTGTCACCAAAGAGCTGTCTCACTTACTCCCAGATCCCGTGAAGGAAGCATTTCCATTCAAAATAACTGATTTAGATTATTTAAGTGCTTTATATATAATCGAAAATTCGGAAACAAAGAAATCATATATTTTGCTCTTTACTTGTGCCGTAACACGTACTGTACATCTAGACTGATGTAACAACTGATGCATCAGTGCCATCATTTTTAAGAACATTAAAAAAATTTATATACCGTCAAGGACTGTGTAAAATAATATATTCAGAAAATACGAAAACTCTCGTTAAAGTGAAAAGAGATTTTAATCTTTTAAAGGAGAAAGAGAGAGACTTTAAATAAGGAAAAATGCTTAAATTTTAGTGAGAGAAAGAATAATAACTTGGTAAAACATTGTAAAAGAAGCAACATGGTGGCGAGAATTTTGCGAGAGACTTATTCGCTCTGTGCAGACTTCCCTCAAGAAAATTTTGGAGGAAACATCTCTTAGTTATTTGGAACTTGAAACTACGATCATAGAAGTTGAAGCAATTTTGAACTCTTGACATTAACTTATATAGAGAAAGAAAGTGAGTCATTGATTCTCACACCTGCTCACTTCCTGATAGGTAGGTGAATGTTGTCTCCTGGACTACTCCTTTTCAAAGAAAGATGTCCTCACAAGAAAATATAAGAATCAACAAAAAATAGTTACTACTTTTTTTTTAGAACAGATAGAGAAAATCATAAGATTTGGAATTAAAGTCTCCTCATCAGTCAATCTTGAGAAAAATCCTTTCTTAATTAAGAAGGACTCTATAGTTCTAATTCATGAAGATAAAGTGCCAAAGCTTATATGGAAGTGTGGTATCGTTACAGAAGTTTATATTCGCAGAGATCGAAGGACAAGATCCTGTACTGTGAGACTTCCCTCTGAAATTCATTTGAAACGCCCACTGCAATTGCTGTATCAAATCGAACTTTACGAAAATTGAACTTTATTATACATTTAGTAACATTGTTTAGCTTTATATTTCTTTTTTACAGAATTGCCGTAGAATTGCTGCTGTAACAATGAGTACTTTTATAGCTATTGTAAGAAGTATATTTATGTATGTATCTTTATTTAGGTTTAAAATTTTTTATGATGTTGAAATTGCTTTTAGAAATTTATATATAAAGGTAATATATATAATATTTTCCAATATTATGTTATATATTACAAAGGTATATTTTGTTATCACTATAACGTTATGTTGTTATGTGTTTATTATTAAGTATTGATCTTATTGTTTTAAAAATGTGTTAATTAATTTAGTATTAATTTAGACTCTACTCTTGATGAACTTTTTGGATTTTATCGGGGGGGGGAAGTGAGTTGCAATTATAAGTCGATAGATGGCCCAACATACAAATATATGTGTTAACATCAGAATAAGATTCTACACCGAACGATGTAGATTTTTTTTTCATGGTTTGTCCTGTGTTTAATAAAGAAATTAAAAACTCTCAAGGTAAGCTTATTTGGAATTTGATTATGTTTATTATTGAGATGATTTGATAAACATGATTAGTAATAATAAGAGTTATTAGGAATTTGTTATATAGCCTTTCATAGTAAGATACCGTGTTTCAATTATAATGAGACAAACAACAGTATCTACCTTTGTCTTTTTGAAAGGCAGGCGAAGCACTCGAAAGTTCTGGAAAGTGAGTGGGCAGGAAAATTAATTTACTTACTGTCTATTTCTGTTTCTAATGTGCTTTTAAGAGCTGAAGTGGAAAAGGCAGGAAAATATAGCTTAGTGAAGAATCTCTGTTAAAAACATTCAGGTTATCGGCAGTGGCGCAGCTTGTCCAATTTTGGACCTTGCGCCATAAAACCCAACCCAACAACAAATCAGGTTATCGGCAGAGGCAATGAAACAGAAATTCATACATGTACGCAAGCCGGAAAATATATGGAAAGATTTCTTTTCGAAATAAGGTCTTATTAACCCAAATTCTGACACCCATCCTTCTGGAGAAGGGGTCAGAATTTGGGTTAATACGTACGATTTATTAGATCTGATATTAGTAGATCAGTTAGAGTGAAAAATAGGGAGTGAATTACCGAGAATACTACCTTTGGGATTAGAAATTTTTCTCTCCTTAACTTGTTGCAAATCTTGGAGACAAATTCGAGCTAATAAAAAACCAAGGAAGTCCAATCTTTCATGAGGAATTACGGATTCTTGTTGTTCTGAAATTCGGAGACAGTACTCGTCGCCCAAATTAGTCAGAAGAAGTAAACCCCTTACGGAAAATTGTGCGGAGTTCCAACCAGATATAAGAAAAATCCCTAGCAATAGTGAACAAAAGCGCCGCGATGGGTGATTCAATAAGATATTTGAAAAAAGGCGGAGTACTGAGCTCATTTGCTTCCAATACAATAAGCCGTGACATGTAAGGCCTAATTGCCGTAAACTTAAAACTGAAGAGATAAAAGCTGTCTTCACTGCCCATATGGCGAATGATTTTCTAGCAACTTTTGTAAGCATCGGAAAAGTAAATGGGCAAGTTTGCAAAGCGTTGCGAGATACAGATGAACACAGATGTCGTAAATAGAAAATATATGACGCCAAAAGATTATGCCGGTGAAACCGTTCGAATTCGCCGGCCTATCGACTGTTCTATTAAAATCTCAGTCGCTAGAGTTGGGTTGGAAACCAAGTATGGCTCGAGTGAATTAAAAGCATGCTTTGTCAGCAAAAATGCGAATCAATAGTACCACACTTGAGGAAATGAGACAGCTAGTTTTCTTTAAATGAAAGCGAAAGAAAACCCATTGAACTCTGTGATGCGAGCTCAAATGGCCAAAGAGAGAAAGGGGCTGGAAAGGTCCCAAGAAACTCCGAGCTTACCCGAAGGAGTAGAAGGGAGAAATTTAACTCAGGGCGATATCGTTCGAGAGACAGGTGAGGAAGATATCGAATTAGCCATCTGCGAGAATGAGACTTTCGGAGATCTCATGAAAGTATGCCTCAAAGAGTTTAAAACTGAGAAATTAAATTGTAGAAAGCTGCCGAGCCGACTGTGTTTATCACTCTTGCCTTCGGTTCAACAGTTTGTGGGTTCGAATCCTATTTGAATTTGCTGTTTGTCATAGTTTAGAATCCTTTATCAACAGTAGGTCCCTCTCTAATTATCCATTGTGTGCAAAAAATAACTGCTGAATGACAAATAAACCTAACTATTTTAGTGAAAGCTATTAATCAAATTTCTTAAATTTTGATGTAATCCATAGTAAAATGTTGTGAATTTCATCGGATAAATCAGTTCCTTAAATCACCATTGGATGAAAGCACAAACTTTTATTGAATAGGTTTTATGTTGACTGAATAATGTTCAGTAGCATTTTTACCACTGTTTTACATGTAGAAGCTACAGACGTTGCTACTTTACTGATAAACCTGTGAACTATTTTGGAATTCATTGCGAATTCTTAGATTAAAGACTATTTAGTATCATAATTTTAAGAAAATTTAGTGTAGCTTTTTTCTATGGGTTGATTTTTTTCAATGAAATTTAATTTCAGTCAAAGAATGATAAGAATCAATACATAAAAACAGTTAATATGAATGTAATTATAAGACATTATATTATATTCTTTCATTTTGCTGCCATACATGCCTTTATTACAGGTCGTATTTTAAACATGATAAATATTAGAGCATTTGATAATTCAAAACGCCTGTTTACTTGTGTAATATTATCGAAAAAACTAAAAAAAAAAAAAAAAAAAATTGACAAAATTTATTATAGCATAAACATGTAGTTTTGGTATTTGTAGGAAAGTTTTATTCATAAAGCTCAGAAAATTTAGCTGAACAATTTTTGTATGAAAAAGGGCAGTCTATCTTTGTAATTGCTCGATTTGTAATTACTATTGAACATATTGCTCCCATATTAATATCCTAAATGAGATTTGACTGTTTACAAATTACAGTTATAAATTTCGTATATCTCATTATATCTAAATCATTTGTTTCCTTAAATTCATATTTATTTAATGAATATGTGTTAAAAAGGAATAAATTTTTATTTTAATTTCTCTCTCTGTATATATATATATATATATATATATATATATATATATATATATATATAATTACATTTACTAAATATAATTTTCCATATGATATTAAATTTAGTTTTGTAATTTTTTGAAAGTTTGATATATAAACATGTTAATGAGTTTTATGTATAACTTTGTTCTTTCCGTATATTTTTATACATTATTGGCTCTGTTATAATCACTTTATCAGATGTTTTTTAGATATGATTTTCTTGTCATCTCTCAAAATGCCTCTCTTCAAGAGTATTTTATAATTTTTTCAATTAAAACATTACTTCTACCATGTGCTATGATATTGTAAGCTATGTTAAGTACATATTTTTTCTCATAATTTATAACATTATTCCTCTGAATTTGTCACATTTTCATATCAAAATTCTGTATATATTCTGTATATATATTTGTCAAAATTTTGTATATATTCTGTATATATATTTGTCAGAGAAAATTCATTTCAGAAATTTGTAAATTATCTAAAGGCTAGTATTACATATTTTTGACTGTATGCTTCAATTATGTTACTTTTGGTTCCCTAGATTTTAATTTTCACATTTATGTAAAATATGAAAATTGAAACTTCTATTACAAGGGAATATCTCGTCTGCATTCTTATAGAGTATAATATTTAAATAATTGCTGTCAAATAGTGAATAATTCATTATGCTTTTATTATTTTAGAATAATTTTGAGCTATTATGTTGTTATTAGTTATTAGTTCAAATTAATCTTATTTTAATGAGTTTAACAATAGATTTATATATTTTTGAAATCTTTCCATAATAAATGAAGTAAGAAAAATTTTATTTTATTGATCATGGAATATAACAGAAAGTACTTACAATGTTCAATGTATTACGTAGAACCACAAAATTTTTATATTTCAGTTCTAGCACTTTATTCAAATGATCAGAGCAATACAACAAATTAATGCTTAAGTTTAAAAGTAAGCATTATTTTTCCAGTGAATTTTTATAAAAATGCATTTTTTTAAATTGACTGTTAATTTTAAGAGTATCTCAAACTGCCTAAGTATATTCTTGGATTTATTTTATTCTATCTCTATTCCACTTTTTTTTAAAGAATAAAAGGTATTAATTCAGTAACTATGTTTTTAAATGTTTTTGTTCAGTAAAGAATTTTTTTATATATTAGTTTAAATTTTTTGCTTGGATTACTAAACTGAGTTGTTATATTCTATTATCAAACAAAATATTTGAATTAACAATAGAATTATATACAATTACTTTTAAAACAACTGAGTTTAACTGAAAATTCAATATATATATATATATATATATATATATATATATATATATATATATATATATATATAAATTATATATATAATTTAAATAATATACATTTTTACTTGTTTTAAATTGAAATTTTCTTTTGCTTGGATAAAGTTTATATTTAAGGAACAGTAATTGTTAATTATCAATTTTATCATGCTTTTAGTTTAAAGTACTTAATTATCTTTAAAAAAATTATTATCATCTTCCTCAATATATTTCTCATATAGTTTTTGACATCTTATAATGTAAAATTTTCTTTGAAATGTTTGTATGAAAATTTACAAACTTTTTCTCTGTTCTGTATAATAGACTAAAACATTTTAAATGTATAATTTTTAAACAGCTTCTTCAAATTAAAAATTATATCATTTGTCGATAGTTGTCATGTATAATTTAATTGATTATTTCTCTGCATAAAAATTCTAAGAAGTTTATTATTTTAATAGAGCTAAACAAATTTTTTAATATCTTGTTAAATTTATAGTCTTTGTATTTTCAGAGAAGATTAAATTTCCACTAAAATATGTTTTTGGGCGAATTCATACATGGTATGAATGTAATGTTACTGAACAATGACTTAATTTGTATTTTATTACTTCTTTGTTTAGCCATAACTTCAATACAATATATATTGTTTTTGACATTTTAGAAACACATCATTGACATCTTGTTTCAGTTAAAAATGTAGGTATTGATGAATTTTTAATGGATACAAAAAAAAAGTGTCAGGATCTATGTCATATCTTGAAAATATTATGGAAAATGTGACATCTCCAGGATGTTATATTAAATCTAAATTTAGTTTGCAGTGGGATAGATAAAAATTATTATTATGGAATCTGTTATGATGTGTTATGGAATATGTTTATCATAATTCTACAATTGCATTGTCTATTTTTAAATCGCAATATATATATATATATATATATATATATATATATATATATATAT